>LUCG01293458.1:0-15696 GCA_001633085.1 Carthamus tinctorius
ACTCAAAGCCGCCACGTGTCGCGCTCTCAGCCGTCCTCACGTTCACAACCAAAAAGTGATTCACATTTGAACTTTCCTCTATATATATATATACACAAACGTTACATATCTGTTTTCTTTGAAAATAATTTTTGCATTTTTGGATAATTTGTTTGTTTGAAAAAGTTTCATTAACCAAAAAGACTCCTTAAACAAAACCAATGTTTGTTACTTTCTGCATCAGAGGAGGCCCCACACCATATAAACGACAAATACAAAAAAGCACCACGGCCTTGCCTTTACTTTCCCAGATTCCATCTCCCCCTCTTCCAAGATTACATTTCTACCCCCATCCACAGAATTAATTAATTTTATTTTGTTTACAGGGTGGCGGTGGCGGTGGTGGTGCAGGGCGGAGCAGTAACGGAACGGCGGCGTCGTCCTCCAACTACGAGGCCATGACGGTGACGGAGAACCAGGTGGTGAAGCTGATGGAGGAGGACATGGGGTCCGCCATGCAGTATCTACAAGGGAAAGGCCTTTGCCTCATGCCCATCTCACTTGCCACTGCCATCTCCACCGCCACCTGCCACCCCTCCTCCGCCTCCCGGAGCAACCTCCCGTCGTTGGGCGGTGGCGGAGAGGGTGGTGGTGGTGGGCCATCCTCCCCAAACATGTCCGTCTTAACGGTTCAGTCGGCTAATGGGGTCTCCGTCAAAGACTCTCCCTAATGTTAATCGGGAGGCCCGTTGACTTCCGACTACTGACCTTTTCTAAAAGAAGAACAACTTTGTCAGCTTTTTTTTTCCGGCGACTTTCTGTCAAGTCTAACAAACATGAAGGGGGTGTTTTGAAATTAATTGTAACCATTTATGTGACGTTTTTATGCCTTTGATCTTTTATTGAATGAACCTTTAACTTGACTTCTTTTTCATGATATACTAAAAATAGTTGAACTATTAAAAATATGGCTTTGTTTTATTGTAATTTATTGTTTTTTATTAACAGATGTTACTTTAAATAATTGTTTATTATACTTTATTCACATTTAAAATCCAAATTATTATTAAAATATGTTTGTTATGAATGAATTCATTGTAAGTAAGTTTTTATTCAAATCCAAATATTTTAGTGAAAGGGTTTTGTTTAGCTGAATTATGTATTTATTTGAAATACATTGTGAATATGAATTCAACATCTTTAGAGTATTATTTTGATTAGTTTGATATCACAAAATAATATTGAACTTATAAATATGATAATTTCGGCTTCCTCATCCTCCAAAATTTTCATTAACATTGTTATATTAAAATATGAGCCCATATTTGCTTGACAATTTTATCGTCAACCATAGGGGTTATTATTTATCTAAAACAGACTCTCTTACAAAATCAACGATCAAACCAATGTTTGTCGAATCAAATATATTTAAGTTGTGTTTGGTAAACTAGTTGTTGACTAATAAACTAGTTGGTAGCTGATAAGCTAGCTTATTAATAGATTATGTTTGGCAAAAACTAGTTTATGAGTATGTAAAATGACCAAAAAATGTATCTTGGGTTTAATTATTAATATTAATAAGGATATAATTAGAAAAAACTATAAAATTTTCTGAAATCCTACTCCAACTAGGGTTTTCAATAAGCTAGTGTATGTGTATATGGTTCATCCAAATATGTACTAGCTTATAAACTAGCTTATTTTTGCCAAACACAACCTTAGTAATGGAAAAATCGTTGATCATATATGTTGCATTTTGTATACTGTCGATACATAAAATCTACTCATTAACACAGTATCAAGTAATTTGTCTTTTTGTGGTGCACTGATACAGTTTTGGGAGGAATGTAGTGGAAAATCTTATTTATCGTGGGTTCAAATCCAGGTGTTGTCCCTTGTGGCCATTGAGGTTTACGTGTGATAACTCAAAGGCATTCATGATCGTCTGGAGGATCAGTCTATGCACATAAGTTAAACCGAAAACTCATGGTTAAATGGTTACCTAAGAAAAATTCTTCTATTATAAACAACAACATAAAAAATTGTACATTTTAAAGCTTAACAGAATCATATATTATGATTGAATTATTGATGCGTTTATAATTTATTTTATTTTATTTTTAAAAAAGTATATCTTAAATTTTATACACAATTTTCAAATCACAGAAGATGAGGTTGATCCGTAAAATATGTAGGCCAAAAAGTATTAAGAAATAAACGAGAATTAAATAATAATATTTTTGCAGCCTTCTTTCCCTTTTCCTTTTTCTCTTTTTATAATTATTTTTAGAAAATTCAATTAAAAATTTTCATTTATTTGACTTGCTACAGAAAGAACCACTACCCATAAATTAAAGAAAACAAATTATTTTTAGTCAACACTTGTTTCACCCGATCTCTATATTTTCAAATACTTTAATATCCTTTATGTTTTTGTCTAAAACAAAATAAAATTTTATTAAAATTCTATCTATAAATATATTTCGATTAAGAGGTTTTGCTATATTCCTACTAACTCATTTGACGATATCTAAATGTAAAATCTTTAAACTATACTAAATGGATACTATTCAAACAAACATGGACGAACCTAGAGATTTTTTAAATTCTGGCATAATTTAACTATAAAATATATTTTTAAAAACATTTTTCATAAAATCTATATTTGGTCAATTGCTTGCAACAATAAAGGCTCAAGTTTGAGTCTTATTGCAAATTTTTTAAAATGAAATTAAAGCTAAAATTTAGTAAAAATGATTCTAACAAGGTTTGAACGCAAGTTTGAAAACAACAAACTTACGATCCTGTGATTTTTTACACTACAACAGATGAATGAAATGGTGGCACGTGTCACCGTAGACCCGAAGCTAGGTCCGCCTCTGCAAGCATACCAGTTATGTTAAACATTAAAAGAAAAAAACATAGCTCTAAGTTTGATATTAATAGAAACTCGGAACAAAGTTTTTCCTTAAAAATAGGCCAATAAAGATATGCAAGGTTTAATTCATAATGCCATCTTTAAAAAACTAATAATAGCAATATAAAATATAAAGGCTCATGACTCATGACACCTTAATTAAAAACATTGGTGCTACTTCAACAACTCATTATGTTTGATGGAAACGTGGATGCAAGAACTCTTGCAAAGACCTCCAAAAGAGCAATAATCGATTATAATTCTTATTTAGTCCTAATACAATTTTTTTTACCCTTAGATAATGTCATCATCTCTTTTAAGTAGGGTGGTGTTGGAAATAATGTTGCTTGTTTTATGTAAAGTAGGGGTGACAATTTTCGACACGATCCGAAACACGACACGAAGATTAACGGGTTTGGGTTGAGGTTTCTGACCCGCCAACCCGTTTATTTCGCGGGTCGTGTTCGGGTTGGTAATTGGATTCGTGGGTCAACCGGTCAACTTGTTTATCCTTTAATTATTATTTTTATACTAAAAAAAACTTTGATTTTTGATTTTTTTAATTGAGCTCCCAATCTTCAATCCATATTCCGATTTTTGACTTTTTGCCCTAAGCCCCTAACTCTCACATACAGCTCTCTCACTGACTCGCTCTCACGTTCTCAATAGCATCTTTTTGAACTTGTCTTATTTGAACTTTGAACTTGGTTGTATTTGAACTTGCTTAAACTTGTCTTATTTGAACTTGGTTGTATTCTAATAGAGTATTTTATAGAACTAAATAAAAAAACGTTTTGTCTAAAAATGTTACAAAAGGTTTATAGACAATATTTGGGTGTCATAACAACTTTTTTAGAACAATTTTCAAATAAAGCATCCTATTAACTATTTTATAAAACAATATTTTTAAAAATGTCTAATAAACACTATTGTCCTATAAAAATTGGTTTATATGACATCTTTTAAAAACGTCCTATAAAATTAATTGATGCAACACTTTATTCTAAAAATGTCTTAAAAAACTTGCGACGATGCTCAAAAACGTCCTATAAACTTTTCGTAATAGGACATTTTTTTAGCCCTATAAACTAAGATCCTATAAAACACTCTATTAGGACGCTTATTTATTTTAGGCATCATATAAACTTAATTTTGTTGTAATTGAGGCTGAATTATTAATACATTATATAACTTTTCTTTAAAAAGTGTATTGTTAGATAAAATTATAAAGTATTTAATAATATAATTTATATTGAAAATTTTAAATTCATTGGAGTTTTTTTATC
This sequence comes from Carthamus tinctorius, assembly GCA_001633085.1. Lineage (NCBI taxonomy): Eukaryota > Viridiplantae > Streptophyta > Magnoliopsida > Asterales > Asteraceae > Carthamus > Carthamus tinctorius. Next base: position 4,183 of record LUCG01293458.1, read on the forward strand.
CATATCCTCTAAGAGGAAGGTATGAATATGAGGAGGGATTAGAAACACTAACACCCCTCGTTGAATTTAAATGTATTTTTTTCAAAGGTTTTAAGATTTATTTAGACCCATATTTGGAAAACTTATAGAGAATTTCTTGTAAAGGATTTTTTGGTTTTTTCACTATTTCTTTAATTTCAATTAAAAGAATTAAAATGTATATATTATTATATTAAAATATATATGTATATATAATAATATATACCAAATGGGTTTGGTTGGACCCAATCCGATCGGATAACCGGCCCGCCCTTTAATCGGTTAGTTAACCGAAAGTCGTAATCGATTTTGGTTTTTTGGTTCTTGTGTGTAACCGGTTATGCAGTTATGGTTTTTTGGGTTTTTCGCGTAACCAATTATAACCGGCTCAGAACCGGTTATAACCGTAACCGATAAGTTTCAAAAATTCTAGCCGTTAAAGGTTAAACTAGCTTTTTTTTATTACTTTTTTCAAAATTACCGCTTCTTTTTACATTTTAACCCCCCAAACACACTATATATAAGTTGTATGATGTGTAGGATTAGATACCAAGTTATAAAATACAAAAGGCGCAAACAGCTATCGTTATAACTTGTGATTTCGACTCGTATTTGTTTATCGCGAACTCACAAGTTCTGTGAACAACACGACGTATCTAACGAACAAATTGCCCAACTTCTTGCCGAACATGGACGAAAGACGACAATTTGGAACCATTTCAACTTAGTGGTCCTCATCAATGGGAGAAAAAAGATGCAATGCAAAGGTTGTGGAGTTCTCTTTACGGCGGAATGAAATTCCACGTTAAAGCAACACATTGAGGTTTTGTTCCTGTCTTTTTCGAATGGGTCTCGCGCTAAATCAACCTATACTTGACAATGTCAATCAAATATGAACGTATGATGTTTAGTTGAACCAACAAATGACAACAAAATGTGTCATTTAAAGCGGGTTGCCGTTTGGACATTTCAACAATCCTCACATTACGAACTTGATCTAAAAAACACTGCAACCATGCTACAATCTGGTAAGTCGTCAAACTCTTAGACGTGATGCGATAAAAGCCTGGAAAATTGCTAAAAGTGAAACGCAACAAATATTTGACTCCTTACCCAACAACGTTTCTTTAATGTGTGATGTATGAAGCGCACAATTCGGATTGCCGCAATCTTATATATGCATAACGACACATTGATTAACCCACAATCGTGGCAATTATGTAAATGTGTAGTTACGTTTGAACCATTTGGTGTGCCACATTCGAGTGATTGTCAATTTTCTATTATTAAAAGAAATCTTTATTTTTATAATTTATACCCTAATATTAATAGCATTTAGTTTAATAATGATAGTAATAATAATCGATGTGTGGAAAAATTAAAGTTGGCTTTAACCCTTATTTTAGATGAACAATTACTTTATACATGTTGTTGCACACACATAATAAATTTTAGTTGTTCAAGACAGTTTAGAAAGATGTAAACGTGTAATAAATAAGTTTAGGCTTATGTTAGGCTTATGTTACAATAGATTTACAGAATAGGTAAACAAATGCAACAAGCATATAGATGATATTGCAAAGATGTCGGTTTTCAAGTTTTGGGAGCGGTGTTTGATATGCCCATTCTTTGGGATTCGACTTACTATATGCTTGAAAATTAATTTATTAAAACAAAGACAATATCTTCAAGCAATTTATAATGTTCATTCGCTGGATAACACTATTGGACAACAAGATTGGGCTATTATTGGCTTATACGATATCTTTGGCGATTTTTAAAAAAAATGCAACAACTCTTTTATCCTGTTATTTATTATTCAATAACCCTTTACTTTTACATCAACTATTTTTTTGGCAAGTAAAATTGCATACTACGAAGACCATGCCAATTGGGAAACATTGATGGGTTCAAAGAAAACAAAATTGTTAAAATATTTTCTCGAGACCCCCTTCTCTTTTCTTCGTGTCGCGACATTAAACTTGTATCTAAATGTTACGGATGTTGAAGTTTTAATAACACAAACATGTATGGTGTTTGGTTTAGATTCGCCTGCCAATAATAGTTTTTCGAAGGAACACAAACGTTTGTTTAATAATATTTTTCATGAACTATATGACATATAAAGTCTATCATGGGGGAGGAAGCCAACAAACCTTTACAAGTCTATTGTTTGCGACGTGTCTTAGTTCTGAAAAATTTAATAAACGAGGTTTTAAATAAATCTAGTAATAAATTTAGATTTGATAATAACGAATTAGGTTAATCAAATATTTACATGCGTACTAGTTTTATTGCTACATGCACTACACCCATCGAAATTTTTGAACACATAGATTTATTAGATTTTCGGAAGAAAAAACAACCTCAATTCTCGGTTTTGACGTCTATGGCCCATGATATACTAACAATTTAAGCTAGTATAGTATCTTTGGAGTCCGGCTTTTCTCTTAGTGGCAGGATCATTTCGATACGTCGGACAAGACTAATACCAGAGTCGGTGGAGTGTTGCATATGCTTGAAGGATTACCTGGATGGCGTTTAAAGATTTCAATATCAAACATCACTCGAGGCGGATATGGACTAGATTGAAGAAAATATAGAAGAAAACGAACAATCCATGGGACTAAGGGGGTGTTTGGGATTGCGTTTGAAAACAACTATCGACTTATTTCATTGTGGAGAAGGAAATAAGTTGTTTTGAGTGTTTGGATGAGAGTGCTTATGGCTTCTCCAAGAAGCTGATAAGTCATTTTTAAGAAGGCAATCCATTTTAACTTTTTCAAGGAGATATACACTTTTTCATATAAGCATAAGTTGTTTTCAAACGCAATCCAAAACACCCCTTAAGTACGCCACCAACCACAACTGACGATGATGGTAGTAGTGGTGTCTCATATTAGGAAGAGGATGAAGAACTTGACATTGATGACCTCGATGAACCAACGATGCTTAACCGACTTCAAAAGTATGAGACTCTTTAATACAATCCATGGAATGAGTCGAATACTGATCTTAGTCGATGCATTTTTATTTAAATAAATGATGCAATTAATTTGAAAGGATAATAAAATGTATTTTTAAAATGTACTTAAGTGAGCAGATTTTTTTAAAAGTTTATATAATAAATCATTGAAATTATATCTTCATTAACAAAAGTCCCCAAAAGATATTTATTTAAATACAAGAGTTGCAGTTGGAAGCTTGGAATTAAAATAAAAGAATTGGGCCCAATATTAAAAAAATTACATATTAAATCTAAAATAAATCACATCGTTTCAAACCTAAATTGAATTACAACAAAAATTAAATTAAACAAATTTATGAAGAAAACATCTATCATTTTCTCAAACCACATAAAATTATATGATAAACACATAGAATAAAATGAAACATTAAAATTAAGATGTATTATATTTCATTATGTGAGTATATCAAAGGGTGTTAGCTCAGTTGGATAGGTAATATTCCTGGGGTGGGGGGTGTGGGGTTACCAGGGTTCGAATCCCACGGGTGACATTTCTGAGATATCCAGACTTTGGATCTGGTTCTTTGGGCCGGGTTCGGGGCCATAGGTTGAGCCGGGACGCAACGGATTAGTGAGATTGCCCAATTGGAGGCCCGATACCGTTGGAGCGTGTGTGTGTTAACTTGCCATTAAAAAAAACATTTATAATATAGATAAATTTGCCATTATTTTATTAGTTTAGTATCCAAAAACATTAAAGAAACATAATTATGTTTAGGTGAAGAGAATAAATAAGTAAAATAGAAAAAGATGTACCTTTCAAGAAGATGGGTAGAGAATGAAGAGTGGGTGGCAACTAAGGATGGGAGTTTTTGTTGAAGTTGGGAGGTTGACCTACTCACAAGTCATAACACAACACCTCCCCTTTCTTTTTAGGTAATCAAATAATATTCTTCAATTGTTTGATTGAAAATATGAAATGAGCATACCAATGAGAATCATTTGATGTGGGTTTGTCTTAATTTTTATGATTTTTATTATAAAAAAATTGTATCAACTTAAAAGACATGCTTATATATATCCTTTTATCTACAATTAGAGTTTTATTAGTCAAAGTGAGGGGACACTTCATAAGTCATAACTTATGTCTATTAACAATGATTATAAATGAATCAAACAATCCATTGTGTGAGCTAACAACTCCTTAAACAATAACCAAACTACATAAAAATGTCACCACCACCACCATGACGGTCGAGGGTGCAAAGTCATTGAAATGCAACCTTGTCATAATCAAACAACTAAGGGGTTGTTTGGTTCGCATAATTCAAAGGAATTTGATAGAATTGGAATGACAAATTCCTTTGACCAAATTCCTTAGTGATGTTTGATTCGCAGAATAAACTCTGTAAAATCCTTTGAATTCTACAATTTAAGGAATTAATTCTTGGCTTAAGTGAAGAAATTGAATTCTTACCAATCAAATGCATGGTCAAATTCCATTTCAGTTACTTCACAATCAAATTCTTTTGATGGATTCCAATTCCATCAAATTCCATTCTACAAACCAAACACCCTTCAAAGAGACACTTGCAATGACTAGACTTGAAACAATCCTTACAAGGATGAAATCGTGGTACTTGGGGGTCACCGGGTCGGGGTAAGGATGAAGTACTTGGACGACTAGAAAGGGATCATCTTTCATTGATAACTGGTGTAAACGGAAAAGTGGAGGGGAGTTGGTGTAATGAGAGGGGAAAGGTGTTAGTGCAAGAGGTTGGTGGAAGGGCTAAAAACACAAGTAAAATGACTCACATAGGATAAGTCTATCATTAAATTGGTCTAATATCTATTTCTCTGCCATTTCTACTCAAATGTTATTACGTCCACAAAATTAGGCCCGTAATATTGTGTACCTAGCTGGAAACAAAGAAAAAAAAATGAATCTCATCAATTTATATATGGGTCTACAATTACGGACAGGGTCCGTAAAAAATCCTTTTTTTTGAAGAAAAAAATGATTAGATTTGTATTTTTTTGGTTTTTTAGTTAGGTCCATAATATTGCAGACCTGGATATTGTGGACGTAATGACATTTGGATAAAAGTAGAAGAGAAATTGCTGGAAAACCAATATTGTTGTGTACTTTGGTTGTGTAAGTCAAATTTACTAAAAACATAGGGCCCTAGTTATTTCTACCATAACAAAGTACAATAAAATTTCTTTCAAGAATTCGTGCACTAACTTTGCCTTTAATGAGAAGCGCCCAATCAAAAAGGGTTTTGGATCTGCCATTAGCTAACAATGTAAGATGAGGGTTGGGCGGCAAAGCGTTAAAGGAAAGGATATTCAAGACGTTAGGGATTTGCTTAAGAGTTCTATTGTATTGTAATACTACAAGTGTATAACATTAAATAAGCTTTTAATTTCAAAATTAAATTTATTTAATTTTTCAAAGTAGCTTAAATTAAATTTAATATAAAATTGTATGGTATGATAGTTATTCTATAACGTCTCAGTGAAAATTTTGTTGCATCTAATGTTAATGACGCCAAACGAGAAATTGAATGAAACTTTTTTGACGTATTTATAACCTTGTTGACATTTTAAACACTTTTTTGCATACTCTTATGATCTAGTTGTAGTTTTATCCCATAAATAGATAAAAATAACTATAGCTTGAATCACCGTTACCCAAAATGATTTTTTGATTTGAAGAATAATAATCTTTTTGGTCTCTCACGTGTAACTCAGTTGATAAAGTTATAAAGGGACTTTACACGAATAATAATTTCATTTTTACTCAAAACACTCATAATTCGGACTTGTGCTTTGGGATGCTTGAATTGGGCTACCAATTTGGGCTTTATGGTTCATATCCTTTTGAGGTTTTCTGTTTTTGTTGCATTTTGTGGTATTTGTAAATTGTAATAAAGATTTGGACAACATCGTTTCAACATTTGATTCGTTAATGGATTTTTGGTATTTTAACGTCGTATTTGGCAAACTAGCTGTTAACTGATAAGCTAGTTAGTAGCTAATAAATTAGCTTATGAACAAATTATATTTAGCTTATATGTAAAATGATCAAAAAAGATATCTTTGAATTTAATAATTAATATTAATAAGAGTATAATTGTTAAAAAGCTATAAAAAGCTACTCCAAGTAGCGTTTCAATAAGCTAGCTTATGGTACATGTTTGGATAGACTAGCTTATAAGCTAGCTTATTTTTGTCAAACACACCCTAAGAACACATTAATAATATGGAATTCATGACGTTTAAATTAAAGTCTATCGTTTGAGCAAACTCCTTTGATATTTCAGGGATTCAATGTATGAAATAACAACTTATCTTATAATTTTTTTTATTATAGGATTATACTTTCATTTTTTTTTCTTATTATAAAAATATAATTTCAGATTATTTTCTATTAATTTTACTTTGAAAAAATAAATAACTTTTTAACTTAAATTAAGATCACATAACACATGTTATCCAACTGAGCGTCATGTCATTGATAACGTGTAAATATTGTTAATGTGACATTTCTATTACAACATTTCGCATTCAAAAAGTTTAATTTAAATATTATTTAATAATTATGTTAAATTAATTAAAATATTTAAATTATTTATTAATAAGGTTAAGAAGATTACATAATTTATATTGCTAACTTTAAAAAAAATGCAAGAAACATAATTTTAGAACAAAGAAAATAGAAAGTGATACTTTATTCTAGAATATTCGATCTTCATATGATTAAAAAAATGTTTTTGTAAAAAAGTTCTTTTTAAAGAGAAGAACTAAAAACACATTATACTTTTTTGAAAGAGTTCTTTCTAAAAGGAAGAACTAAAAACACATTATGGTTGAGAAGGCTTTTTAAATTTTTTTTTTTGTTAGGGTGAGTGATACATATTGTTGATGAGATATGAATCATGGAGAAAAAAAATTAGAAAATCATTGACAAAAATATTTAAATGGTTTTTCTTTAAATAACTTGTGATGTGTACTTGATTTAAAAAAATCTTAGCTACGTCAAGAAAGGTTGCTTCTATAAGCATTAGGAATACAACCCCTTATAGACTTGACTCGGAGTACACTCTTGCTTCAAAGCCTCTTACCACGCTTACAATACAATTGTTTTTACACATAACAAGAATCCTGACTTCTCAGTATGCCATATCAATTCATTAGAGGTTTTCCTTTTAGATATATATAAATTAGGATGACTTGTCATCTGCATTACACCATTTAAGTTATCATATAAGCAAAAAGAGGAGGGCTTAACATGTTTAAATAAAAACAGGTTATCCATTGCCATGATGTGTATATTTTTCAAAGTTTAATATCCTAATAAAAATTATATTTGAAATTACATAATTATAATAATAAAAAAGTAAAATTTTATAATAAGGAATTTATAAAAGTAGGTTGCTATTTCATGTGCTAACCCAACATTTTATTGTATTTCATAGTATTAATATTTGTTCGGTTTGTAAATTCCTATAATAATATGTTTCATCCACATGGTTTGTGGGTGTGTTTCTCTTTCTCAAAATCAAAGAGTCACATTTGAATATAAGTTAATTAAAAGTAAGAATTCTTGTTTATTCATTGTTGTAACTGTTCATTAAAACTCTTGTTACATACGAGAAATTGGATGTAGTCATGTAGGCATGTACCTTGATATTAAAGATGAGTCATTGTAGGGATGGACCTACTTAGGGATGCTCAATTGTCTCATCTTATTAGAATTTTTATATCTGTCGTAACTATGCATCCGCTTAATTTTAACGATCCTCTTAAATAGTATTAAAAGCAAACTTAAATAAAAATGTGAGGTAGGGAATGGTTGATGTGCTATGTGTCTTTAGTAAGGTCAAGTGTTCACACCAAACTTCTATTTTTTACAAATACTTATCAATCACCCACTACTGTTTTTTTTATTTATGATTATCCTCGTCTTACTTTTATTTATTTTATATCTAAATCTTTTTTCTTTCAATTTATCTATTAATTTTAAAGTTGTTTTTTTAATTTTATGAAAATACATGTTTATATGATATGAATGTAAAACTTTTTTTAATTAACCACATTAAACAATTACTCAATTAGTACTTCGTTTGAGTTTTCCTTTTAGAAAAAATTGTTAATACTTGATAATGGTTATTATTACTCTACATACTATGTCATCAAACATGATTATATAAGAAATGGATAAAATAATATTATGTAGTTGCATCTATTGTCCATTTCATAATCAACCAAAAATAGTTGTGCGAAATTCAACCTAAAAACATGCCAGATATAAGATGTAGTCGTGCATCTTGCTTAAAAAGTCATAGTCCATCTCTCATCTATAAAAATGAATTATATGAAACTGAACACAATTGAATTTCCCCTAGTCAAACAATGTTGACTTTCTCTAGGTTAGACCTGACTTTAGACTGTAACATCCCTTTATTTAACTTAGGAATTTATTTAGAAAGTTTGGGGTTTAAAGAGTAATTGCTGATAAACTTCAGGAACTAATGTGTAAATAGGAGGCCCAAATAGAGAGTTTGGGCTCATTTCCTTGTCAAATGGTTGGAAATTTGGAATGTCTTTGGTGTAGTATGTGTTGGTGAGAAATTTGGGAAGAAGGAAGAATAGAGGAAGGAGAGCTTTTGGATTTCAAGTATTGATTGAAGGAAGCATCAATTGAGGTATGATTTTCTCCTTCTTATATTTCTTAGTTGCCAAGGTTGTTGGTCATCTTCTTCAATGGAAGAATTTGAATCCTTCTTCCATGGTTGGTGGATTTGTATCTCTAGCAAAGATTAGAGGGTTATTGGGGTTGAATCTATCTTATCTCTTAACCATTTTGGTGCTGTAACTTCCTTGAGATAAAAAAATTCATTGGTTTAAATTGGGATTTTTGGTAAAAACCCATTTCATAGCTTTGAAGGGTCATTATTCATTGATTTAGTGAGTTTAGACCTTGAATCATTTGGGGATATTGATTTTAAATGATAGAATGAATTACATTAGGGGATTGTTCTGGAGTTAAATATATCTTTTATGGGTCAAAATTGGAGTTTGAAAGCTTGTTGGATCGAGAGAAATAGCAAGAAAGGGAAAAAAGTCGTGCAGGGGGGAAACATTCCCTGGCGCGGGTTTAAGCCGCGTGGCAACCGCGGCCGTGCGCGGGCATGGCGCGGGTAAAGGCCGCGTGGCACCTGCGGAAGCCACTGCCCTCTCGTGCCATTTTCGTCACGTTTTCTCCGTTTTGCACCGGATTCGAGGCCTAGCTTAGGGGTTTAGAGGGGTTTCTAAGGTATTTTAGAGGGGTTTTAACATCTTTTGATGTGCGTCAAATTCAGGTTTCGGTCTGGAAAATTTTGATGTTTTTGAGCGATTATCAGGTCGTCGAGTACCAGGTGAGTTCCCCGCCCCTAAACCTTTTACATGGAAACGATATTATGTTTGGACACTTGATTTTCCCTATGAAATGATTGGAAATGTGTTCTATGATTAAAACATGATTAAATTGTGAAGTTATGCTTTGAATTTGGTGGAGTATGAGGGTATCCTTCATGGTAGAGTACCTCGAGGTTGTAAAACCTCGTGGGAAGGATATTATGTGTCTAGATAATATGTTTTATGATCTAGGGGTGCTCCTTATGGAGTGGGATAAAATTCATCGTGAAGGGAATGCGATGGGGGATTTCCTACCATGAACGGCTAACTCAACACTCATTGTATATGAAAGGTTGTGAGCTCATAACTTATGTTGTTTTATGATTGGCTTTGAAATGAATGTTTTGAACTAATGATTTAAGGGAATTCACTAGAGCCTTTTTGGTCTAACCCTTGCTATTCAAACTTAAAAATATTTTTAGGCAGGTATCAGATAGAGGGAAGCTCAAAGGGAAAGGGCAAGGCGAGGGAGTACCTAGAAGAGGATGTTGCCTAGCATTTAGCTTATTTCCAATAATTCTCAGCTATAATAATACGTTTTACGCACCGAACATAGAGATAATCCAACTTGACTTGAGTTTTTTACTTGAATTTGAGATTGGTCCCATTTTAGCCAGTTTGGGCTTGAGTTATCTGATGAAATTTTGGTACTAGTTACTTGGCTTTCTTTATATGTCTTTAAGTGGTTGTTTTTGTTTAAGTGGATTTCATCGACCTTAAAGGTGCATTCGCTTGGAAAAATGTATGGTCCGCTACTGAATCATTGGCTAATTTGTTATAATCATGTTGAGATTTACTTGGGCCCAGATGGATGATTGAACTTGCATATGCGTGCTTGTCCTACGGGTATGAATGTTCCACCACGTCCACCACAAAAGAAATCAATAAAATTACATTTTGTTGTTACATCCTATTAGACAATTTTGTTAATACTTGATAATTGTTATTATTACTCTGCATATGATGTCGTCAAACATGTTTATATAAGAAATCGATAAATTATATTTTGTTGTTGCATCTACTGTCCATTTAATAATCAACCAAAAAACAAAAAAAAGTCTTGTAGAATTCGACCTAAAAACACGACAGATATAAGACATAGTCGTGCATCTTGCTCAAAAAGTCATAGTGTATCTCATCTGTAAAAATGTATTATATGAAACCGATACAATTGAATTCCCCTGGTCAAACAATGTTGACTTTCTCTGGGTTACACCCGACTTTAAACCTTTGATCGACCTTAAAGGTGCATTCGCTTGGAAAAATTTATGGTCCGCCACTGAATCATTGGCTAATTTGTCAGAATCATGTTGAGATTTACTTTGGCCAAGATGGATGATTGAACTTGCATACACATGCGTGTCTGATGGGTACGAACGTTGCACCACGTCCACCAAAAAAAGAAATCAATAAAATTATATTGTTGTTGCATCCTTTTAGAAAATCTTGTTAATACTTGATAATGGTTATTATTACTCTACATATAATGTCGTCAAACATGTTTATATAAGAAATCGATAAAATTATATTTTGTTGTTGCATCTGTTGTCCATTTCATAATCAACCAAAAAAAGTCCTGTGGAATTCGACCTAAAAACACGCCAGATATAAGACGTAGTCGTGCGTCTTGCTCAAAAAGTCATAGTCTATCTCATCAGTAAAAATGTATTATATGAAACTGATACAATTGAATTTCCCTTGGTCTAACAATGTTGACTTTCTCTGGGTTAGATCCGACTTTAAACCTTTGATCGACCTTAAAGGTGCATTCGCTTGGAAAAATTTATGGTCCACCACTGAATCATTAGCTAATTTGGCATCATCATGTTGAGATTTACTTGGGCCAAGATGGATGATTGAACTTGCATATGCGTGCATGTCCTACAGGTAAGAATGTTGCACCACGTCCACCAAAAAAGTCCATTATAAGTTTTGCTATTTTCTAAGACTCACCATTTCCGATTTTACTTCCAAAGGGGGTTATGTTATTATCTACTCAATATTTACGAAATCGTAACCGATTTGTTATTATTTCACCATTCATTACAAGCTATGATATATAT
>LUCG01293511.1:0-12677 GCA_001633085.1 Carthamus tinctorius
TTAATCTCATCCCTCCCCCCTCCACCCCCAAAAAAAATAAAATTAAAAATTAAAAAATGAATTGCACCTTAGAAGATAACTAATCCGATGCATTTTATCTCGGTGCATCTCATTCTAATGTGCGTTCATTTTTCATCCAAGGGTGAATAACCACTTCTCATGAGGACCCAACCCATATTATTTATTTATATGAAAGTTTTAGTGATTAAATTAAAAATATCTAAATGAAACTAAGTTATTGTGTGTATTCTCTCTCATTTTGTTGTTTAACAAAGTTGGAAGCAAATGGAGGATGAAATGGGGCCCTTGGGTTGGCGGTCATTAACGTTTGTTTTGCAACTTGCTCTATTTAGTCAACCTTTTTATTGCATGTTGTGACGACGACGCTTTTTTCTTATTTTTCTCAAAAAAANATCATATTTGTGGTAGAAAAATGATGGTGTCAGACAAAAAAAGTTAAGATGAGATGCGTTAGAAGAATACGGACCATTGATCATTTTAAGTCTCACTCGCACACATGAATTGTGATTCTCATGAGAATGATCAAGTGGATTTTAACTCTAATTTGATCTTTAATTAGAATTGATCCAGAACTCGTCTTTCACCTTAACTTCCACTCTCATCGGAACTCAACTTGTTTGTTGTATGCTTTTTTCTTTTAACTGTGATAGCTAGACAGGTCTAAATAATAGCATCATTAATTCTTCATAAAAACCTTTTCACACACTCATTTCTTTAAACCAACCTCACTAATTATTAGATTCATATATTACAACATTATATATCAAAGTAGAAATAGCTTACGTACGTCTTAAGATCACAATACAGAGTTAAAAGCTTCTGAATCTTGTTGCACCATGTGTATTTTCTGGTAGAAAAAAGTTTTTAAGAAAACTTTAAGAGTAGTTCTTATAAAAAAAAACACCACAAAACTAGAGGCTCAAGTTCAAAATTTAGCAGCCTACCACATGGTAACCTGTGTTTAGAGGTCTTTATATCCTAAAAACATGAATGTGTCCATCCATACAAAAAATATGTGCAAACAAAAAAAAACCCGGAAATTTGTGTTTGAATTATAATATATATGATAATATATAGGCGTGTATACATAAACGACGGAATATGATAAAATACTTTCTGCCAATGGCATGTAGCTCGACTGGTAATGGGTGGGCGGTAAGTTTGCAACAAATATCAAATGGTTCGGGTTCGGGTAGCAAGGCCTACGATAGATATCCAAATCAGAAATGGAGATGAAGCTAATTTAACGGTGAACGGAGGAGGAGGTTTTCGGAGGAGTTCCAAAAACTCTCAACTTTTCCTCTGATTACATTTTAAGGCCGTTTTTTAATAGTTATTAGTTATAGTCAGTCTTTGATACTAATTTTTTGATGTTTATAAAGCATGCATGCTAATTGCTCAGCATTAGTCGTTGGTCATCTCTATCTCTTATATGCGAAATCCTAGAGGGTGTATATAAGATATTAATTAATTAAAAATGGAACAAGTATATTTTATTAATGTTATAACTAATATGATCGTAAACCTATCATAATCATGTTTTATTTATTTACTATCATGATTATAAAACAAGTCGGCTAACGATATTATATAATTTATTGTATGGTTTAATATAGCTGAACAATATATAAGATGAATACCAAAACAAGTTGCCATTATGTAACGACCATATTTATTTAGCTTAATTAGGTTAATTAAGTCCTAATTAGTTTAAGTTTGGACTTTTATTTTAGGTTTTGGAAATAAAGGATTTGGGCTTGAGAAGAGCATAGGCTTAAAAGCCCTAGGTATATAAACCTAGATTTCTAGGGATTTTGGGAAAGAAGAGAATCATTTGAAGGAAACAACCCAAGGGGTGTGTGTGTGAAATATGGAGGATTGAAATAAGGAAGGAAGAAGAATTTTGGAGATTGCTTTGAGAAGAAAGATTCTACTAAGGTATGATCTTCTTCATCCTCTCTTTCATTGTTGAGTAATCTAAGTTTAGAGATCAAGTTGAGAATTTGTTGGATTCTCTTCATATAAATTAGATTAGCATAACCAATGATTTCATTTGAGTATTTGGAATTGTTATTTCTAGAATTCTCTTTCAAGCTCCAACTACCATTAATCGCCGATTGGATGAGCTTTAATTTTTTAAAGAGAACCCTTGATTTTTGGGTGGTGTTAAGAGTAGGATTGGTCTTTTATCAATCAATGCTTATGGATTCATGAAATGGATGGATTTCCTTTAGTTTGGTGGAATTTGGGGAAATTGGAGAGAGATTTTTGAATGCAGATTCGAAGCCAACGGTGGCATCCGCGGGTATAAGCCGCGGGTCTTCCTGCGCAGGTTATCCACGGGTAAGAAGCCGTGGGTTACCCGCCGTTACCTCTGAGGTGATTTTCGAGTTTTACGTTTCGGCCGAATTTGAGCTAGGTTTCGATTTAAACCTTGTTTATAGGATCTTTAAGGAATGTTGGTCATGTTGAAGCATTAAATTCTTTATGGGATCATGGTATAGGTGATCGTGAGGTTCAAAAGCACAACGTAGAGTGTGGATTCGAAAGGATTACGTTTAGGTGAGTTTTCTAATTAAAATAACTCCTTTTAAGGGTGACGTATGTGCACCAATGTATAGAGGTTTGCATTTACTTGGCTCACTTGGTAAATGAAATCCTTATATGCTTTTATTTGACCTGCATGTATCTTATACAAATGCTTAGTATGTTATGAGGATTGTTAATAGTTGATAAGTGATGGTTCCATCGAGGTCCTCGATCTTGTATCGAATTCCTCTAGCATTGGAAGGTATGTGCCCAAAAGAGTTGTCGCAGTATAGGCAAACGGATTATGAAAGAATATGAGATTAAATGAATAGGATTGTAATTAATGAATAAAACAATTACAAGTTGAAATCTTAATTGTTTGATATATGAAACCAAATAACTTGAATGCAAACTCTAGGTAGTCTTCTTAGCTGTCAAAGAAAAAGATAACCATATTGAGTTAAATTGTTGATATTTTTCAAAATTTAAAATATAATATATTTAGACTAGGCAAATTTCAGCAACAACTCGTCTCATATAATATATTTATAGGATTTGAATGTAATTTGACGTATGTTTAAAAAAAAATCAAATATGTTAGAATGAATATATATATAGAATGGTACTTGGAGTAATTTAAAGAATTCTATGGTCCAATGCTTTTGAAAACAAACAAAGAAGGGAAGAAATAAATACCCTTGTAAAAACAACAACCTTCCCAAGGAAAGGAAAAGAAAAAAACAAAGAACGCCTAATCTACCAAAAATACAGGAGGTGATAGGCTCTAAACAGATATGGTTTCCTTTATAATTAGAAGATGTTAATTTTTATTATAGGAATTTTGGATCTCTCAACTTTCATATCTCTTTGCACACAATGTACCTTCAATTATATGAAATTAGATCTCTCAGTGCTTACCAACAAAGTTCAACACTATCACTTACTTACGGGATAAGATTTTAGTCCACAAAAACGGTATCGTATGCAACAATTTATCCGGTAAGCTCTAACCGTCATAAGAGAGGACGACCCTCACTTAACCGGTAAGACTCTCATGAGACGTAGGAAATTAGTTAAATAATAATACGAGTATGCCAACAAATAGGTAGTAACAATAGCAAGGACAAATACAAGAAAAACCAAAGTCCTATATATGACCATGTCCAAGATCGATCTTCTATTTCAATTGCTCATCCCACTTTCCTCTCTTCCAATCTAAAATCACTGAAATAGAGAATTCATAATCTACTTGAATCAAAGTATAAATATTTTACATATATGGGGTTTTTGGCCCATCTCCAAAGAGAGTGAAGAAATAGGATATATACATGCCAACAATTATTACTAGACAAACAATGCTTGTCCATGAGATTTGCTATAAACCTCATTAGAGGACATGTTTGCCAGATTTATTACTATAGTTCCAATTCAATTATTGATTTATTTGTTAATGAATGATGTTGCAGGTCGGAGATTTTCGATAATATTCAATTTGATAAATGGGTCATTGAGGGAATGGCGTCTCCAATTGAACCCAGTTTGAAACTCTACAATGAGGTTTTAAGGTTAGGATTTAAGATATTCTTGTTGACGGGACGCTCTGAGGACAAAAGGGACATCACCGTAAATAATTTGATCAAGGCCGGATTCCATAAATGGGACCGACTTATTTTGAGGTAAGAGTGTTTTTAGACAAGTTCCTTTCTTTCTTTTTGCTTAACTAATAATCGATTTTTTTTATAGAGCTGCGGAAGATCATGGAAAAACCGTAGTAGCATTTAAGTCCGAAAAGAGAAAAGAGATCATGGAAGAGGGATTTCGAATCCATGGAAACACTCGTGACCAGTGGAGTGACCTAATAGGTTCATTTGTATCCATAAAATCATTCAAGCTTTCAAACCCTATGTATTATATATCTTGATTTGTTGAATAAAACTTTTTATTGTGACAATGTTTTAATGTGAAGACTTTGAAATGATCTTTACAACATCGTAATCGATATATTTTTCTATAACCACAATTGAAAACTAATGATAATCATAAGGCATGTGTGAATTTTGACAAAGTATAGTTGGCCTAATCTTAATGAGCCGGATTAACCAAATAACTTTTATTTAAGCTTCCTAATTATTGGTATTACATAATCTATGGTTTATAAGAAGCTTACAAATCTCTTCAATATGAGATGATTTGTCAATCATCACAAATTCGGGAAAATGTTAAAAACGCTCCTCTACAAGACACAACATCATTGAGGTTTTCTCAATTATCTCGATTATACAAAACTTGACTCGAAAAAGTTTAATAGAGCTATCGAATGAGTGTATAGAGCTCGATCATTAATTTAAGCAAGCTCTATTTTGTGCTCAAGCTCAATAATATTAAGCTCGGGCTTGAGATAAATCAGCTTAAGCTTGAATAGCTCGTAAAAAACCTCGACTCGTTTATATCATAATAAATTAACACAAAATATAATTGAATAGTCTAGACTATTAATATATGTATATTTCTAAGTGGAATAACTTATGTATATTTACATATTGTCAATATGCCTCTAGGCATGATTGGGTGCCCTCAAGTACACAATGTCCTTATGTCAAGGAAAAAACATTTTTAGGCATGTGATTTCCATATTACTTTTAAACTTTTCTGCTAACTTTTTATCATTATTTCTTTATCTAATGACATGTATAGAGGCAATGTTTCACCCAAACATCACTAAAATAATGAAACCAGACCATTTTCTATTTATTTTATTTTATTCTCCATTGAACCATCTTGATTAATAAATAACTATGTGTCAATATACTTTTCAAAAAAAAAAAAAAACTATGTGTTAATATACCACATGACTTTCATAACTCATTTGTTTTCAATATTTCTTCAACTTGAAACTCTTTCAACCCCACAACAGATTTTTTTTACTAAGCTTCTTTAAAAGAAAATTAATATGGCATAATCTTTTATGAGACTATAAAATTATCAACGTATGTAATGTAATCACATTTGATCTATTTTTTATTAAAAAAATACCCGAAGAATTTGTCCATGCTAAAGAAAAAGTACTAGACAAGTTGAATTCTTTTTGTAATTGGTTTTGGTGCCTCTTAGTGTATTTTGGCGTTATTTCTTTTCTTGCTCTTTCTTTGTAAATCTTCTCTAGTTCCTCGCTAGAGTTTTATTCTCATTTTGGGTGCTTGGGGAGGGTGTGATAGTCGTGCCGAAGCTCCTTTCCTCGAGTGCTCTTGTTTTTCCATTTCAAAAGAAAAAAAATACATTTAGACAACATTAATATTTTATAAATCTAAGACATTTGTTATAGAAATTAATATGATGTAATAGTTAGTTATTGCATGATTTTGAAACAAAATAATTGTGATATGGACCCCAATTGATGATTGAAAAACGAGGGTGAGTTTTCATTTTCACCCAACAACCTCCAATCCATCATTTATTTAATCCAACCACCAATGCCTTTTGGTCATTAATCATACCCACATTTCTAGGAACAAATTTATTCTATTGTTTGTTTATTTATTTATTTAAAGAACCTCAATAACTATTAAAACGTTTTAATAATAACAAACTGTATACATATTATAACATAAAAAACATCATCTTTAGTGGCATTTTGCAACTCTATATATGTAAGAATAAAATATAATTCCATCATAAAACAACAGAGTGTTTTTTTTAATTTTTTTTAAAACTATTTTTAAACCATTTTCAATCTAGGTTACCTAGATGGAACTTTTATTGGGATCGTCGTAATCTTATATCTATCTTTCTAAGATTTAACAAATTGGTTAACCACACTAATATTATATTATTTTTTTAAAGACCAATATATGTTCCTTTAAGTGATTGGCTATAAAATTGGAGAATTGATGGAATTCTTTAATCTGATTCCTCTCTCTTCTTCACTCCCTCAGTCTTTAAGTCCCAAGCAAAACTTAAGAACTAAAAAACCATCTTCCAAACAGAAACAAAAAAAAAATTGTTTGTTTTTTTGTCAGTCCTTCTAAAAGGGTCAGATTGGCTTCTACTTTTTTGTGTATCTATCAACCCCACATGACATTTAACTCACCAAACACAATCAAAATCGAAATGGGTGTGAGTTGAAAACAAAGATCCAGTCTGCATTCATAAAACCCACAAATTTCCTCAATATTCTATAAGCACACATGGTCATGGAGGGCACACACAAACTTATGCTAATTCTGGCATTTTCCTCTTCTTTTACTTTGCTCATCACTATTATAGCCTTGATTTCATGTATCTGCATAAGAAAAGGGTCTTCAAAAGATGAATCTTGGGATAAAGAAGCAAACTTTGAAGTTGAAGAAATGGAGATGAAAGGAGAGTTGATCAAGTTTGAAGGTGGTGAAGATCTCACTTGTTTTGATATATTGGATGCTCCTGGTGAAGTGATTGGTAAATCTAGCTATGGAACTTTGTACAGAGCTAACTTGGTCACAAGTGATTCAGTTGTGGTGTTGAGATTCTTGAGACCAGCATGCACCATTGGGAAGGTACAGGATGTGATGCATGTGGTACAAGTTATAGGCTCAATTAGACATCCTAATTTGGTGCCTCTTTGTGGGTTTTATGTTGGTCCCAGAGGTGAAAAGCTTCTGGTTCATCCCTTCTACAGGAGAGGAAATCTGGCTCAATTCATTAGGGGTATAAATCTCAATCTTTTTAATTTTCTTGTTTTTTGGAGGAAATATACCAGAGGTTGATGGACTATTTAGTATTTTACAATAAAGATTTGAAATTTCTCTTGGGTTTTGTTTAATTTTACTTAAAACAACTTCTTTAAAACCTCCTCCAATGTAGTAATTTCTGTTGTACCATGGCTTTACCAAAGAGGCTAAAGATTTCCAGGTCTAGCAAAGAACCAGTCTTTATGGTTTTCTTGTTAAACTTTCTGCAACAAAGATTGATCCTTACATTGGGTTTTATTTAATTTTACTTGTAACCAATTGCCTAAACCTTTGGTAATATTTCATGGTTTTCTTGTTTAATATTCAACTGTGCAGATGGAAATGGTGAATCTCAGAGATGGAGTGTGATTTACAGGATATCAGTTGGCATAGCTAGAGGATTAGATCATCTCCATACAGGTCTGCAAAAGCCAATTATCCATGGAAATCTGAAATCAAGAAACATACTTTTAGGCAGAAATCAGCAGCCGTATGTGTCCGATTTTGGTCTACATCTGCTCTTGAATCCACCTGCAGCACAAGAAATGGTCGAAGACGCAGCTGTTGAAGGTTACAAGCCACCTGAAATGGTCGGAACAAATGATATCAGTGTTGAAACCGATATCTTCAACTTTGGAGTGATCTTATTTGAACTACTTACTGGAAAAGAACCAATGAACAATGAGAAAGCAGACGCTGATCAAGATTTCCATTCAAATGCAATCTTGGATCACCGGATATCAGATTTCTACCATCCTGACAGTCCAGTTGATGAAGAACAACTTCTGAAGTTATCTCAGCTTGCAATGGTTTGCTGTTCACCATCGCCTTCTCTCAGGCCCAGCATAAAACACGTCTCCAAGAAGCTACAAGAAATTGGATCATATGGACCAAGATCTCGATGACAACAGTTAAAGCTTGCTTGAAAGCAGGATTAAGCATTTTCTTCATGGATTCATAATGGAAAATATTGGAACAATGTAATTGATTCTTGGTAGAGAAATAGTAAATATTAATACTATTGATGAAACATTCTTGCAAACTTTTTACATTGACAGATACACAAATATATAGATTGTTGTATGTTTTGTAGGATATAATGTTAGTTGTGGTAGAAAGAAGATATGGTTTGGATATAACGATGAACTTCTGAGTGACCAATTCTTCCATGGGGAATGTTGGTGAGATCAAATATTTGGTTGAAACTATTGTCCATGATATTAAACCTTATGATCTTCCCTGGAATACGCACCACCATGAATGCTTCTTCTTCTTCTTCTTCAGCCCTCCTAACCACAACTAAAACTTGGAACTCATAATAAAAGGGGCTTGATGGATCTAGGTAGCTATGAATCATCTCCGGATAAGCAAGGGGGAGCTCATCAAGCTCCACCTCATACTTGACAAACCACCCAGAAAGATCACTCATCATCTCATATACATTCAAGTGTAAACGGCTCTCACCATGGCGTCTCACCACCAAATGCAGATGCCCTCCATACTCCCCAAAGTAATGGGGAACTGCTCCTTGTTGATAACCTCCAAAAGATGTCACCAGCACTGGCATAGGCAGCTTTTGCACCTGTTGTACATCTAGCCTAAAGTAGGATGGATGAATGCAGGAGAGAGCCCAGTGAATGGCTTGATTACAATAAACTCCAGCTGTGAAGGATGTATAATAAGGTGCAGAGAAAGTTTGATCAGAAATCTTCCATTTCCCTGTCTCACAGGAGTAAATTTGAATCTGGAAGAGATCCTCCAGAGGCTTTGCACGAACAATACAGATAAGGTTGTAGTGAGGACAATCTGTTTGATGAAATGCCAGACCCATAAAACGGATGGTTTTACGAACATCCATGCCTCCGGGGACTGATGGGACGAGGGCAAACTGGTTGGTGATGAGATTGAATACGTAGTATTTACAAGCACGTACGTGGCCCCGATCGCTAGAGCAGAGCAATAATCCGTTACACGATTGGAGAATTCTGATGCCACGGAGATCAGGATAGAAATCGGGACTACGAAAAGGAGGAGTGGGGCTTGGGTTTTGTTCATCACATTGAAATGGGATGTAGAAATTGCGAAGAAAGCAGCCTGGAGTGAGTGGAAGACGGTGGTCGTAAAGGAGGGTGAAACGAGGGTGGGTGAGAAGCGAATTCCAGTGTTTGGATACCGATTTGAATTGAAGGATGGAGGTAACAGGGAGGAGGTGCAGGATTTGGGTTAAAAGATCATTGTTGGAAGCGACCAAGGTTGCAGACATGGTGGGTTGATGATCCGCCATGGAGAAGCGGAGGAGTTGGAGTATGTTTTTGAGTCTCTTTGTTTTGGCTCTGGTGTTCACCATTTTTGAAGTGCCATTGAAGAAGAAGAGGAGGTGTGTTAACATTTACCCGAATAATAATTTTTTTTTAAAGACAAATATATGTTCTTTGAAATGATTGGTTATAAAATTGGAGAATTGATGGAATTCTTTAATCTCCCTCCTTCACTCTCTCTTTAAATCCCAAGCAAAACACAAGACTAAAAAGCCATCATCCAAAACAAAGACAAAAAAAAATATTGTTCTTTTTTTTGTCAGCCCTTATAAAAAAATCAGATTGGCTTCTACTCCTGTTTGTTTTTATATCTATCAACCCCACATGACATTTAACTCACCAAACACAACACAAATCGAAATGGGTGTGAGTTGAAAACAAAGATCCTGTCTGCATTCATAAAAACCCACAAATTTCTTCAATTCTAAGCACAAATGGTCATGGAGGGCACACACAAGCTTATGCTAATTCTGGCATTTTCCTCTTCTTTTATGCTGTTCGTCACTATTATAGCCTTAATTTCATGTATCTGCATAAGAAAAGGGTCTTCAAAAGCTGAATTGTGGAATAAAGAAGCAAATTTTGAAGCTGAAGAGATGGAGATGAAAGGGGAGTTGATCAAGTTTGAAGGTAGTGAAGATCTCACTTGTTTTGATATATTGGGTGCTCCTGGTGAAGTGATTGGTAAATCTAGCTATGGAACTTTGTACAGAGCTAATTTGGTCACAAGTGATTCAGTTGTGGTGTTGAGATTTTTGAGACCAGCATTCACCACTGGGATGGTACAAGATATGATGCATGTGGTACAAGTTATAGTCTCAATTAGACGTCCTAATTCGGTGCCTCTTTGTAGGTTTTATGTTGGTCCCAGAGGTTAAAAGCTTCTGGTTCATCCCTTCTACAGGAGAGGAAATCTTGCTCAATTCATTAGCTGATTAGCGGTATAATCTTAACTCTTTTTAGTTTTCTTGTACTTTTGGAGGAAATAAAATTGAGATTGATGGACTATCTGCAATAAAGATTTAAAATTTGCTTTGGGTTTTGTTTATTTTTACTAGAGACAACTTCCCAAAGGCTAAATCTCTTCCAATGTAGTACTCTCCGTTGTACACATTGCTCTACCAAAGAACCAGTCTTTATGGTTTTCTTGTTTAAATTTCCACAACAAAGATTTGATCTTTACATTGGGTTTTATTTAATTTTACTTGTAACCGCTTTGGCCTAAACTCTGGTGATGTTTTATGGTTTTCTTGTGTAATTTTCAATTCTGCAGATGGAAATGGTGAATCTCAGCAGTGGAGTGTGATTTATAGGATATCAGTTGGCATTGCTAAAGGATTAGATCGTCTCCATACAGGTCTTCAAAAGCCAATTATCCATGGAAATGTGAAATCAAGAAACATACTTTTAGGCAGAAATCAGCAGCCATATCTGTCCGACTTTGCTCTACCTCTGCTCTTGAATCCATCTGCAGCACAAGAACTGGTCGAAGACGCTGCTGTCGAAGGTTACAAACCACCTGAAATGGTTGGAACATCAGTGTTGAAACCGATATCTTCAACTTTGGAGTGATCTTATTTGAACTACTTACAGGAAAAGAACCAATGAACAATGAGAATGCAGACCCTGATCAAGATTTCCATTCAAATGCAATCTTGGATCACTGGATATCTTATTTCTACCATCCTGACAGTCCAGTTGATGAAGAACAAATTCTGAAGTTATCTCAGCTTGCAATGGTTTGCTATTCACCTTCACCTTCTCTCAGGTCCAGCATAAAACACATCTGCAAGAAGCTACAAGAAATTGGATCATATGGACCAAAATCTCGATAATAACAGTTAAAGCTTGCTCGAAAGCAGGATTAAGCATTTTCTCACATTTGGAGCATAGGCCTTGTTCTTTGATTCTTGGTAGAGAAATAGTAAATAATTGATGAAACATTCTTGCAAACCTTTTTACATTTTTCTATGGGCTGATGCACAAATCGATTGTCGTATATTTAGTAAGAAAGATGTAATGTTAGTTGTGGTAGAAAGTGTTGGAATAAACAAGATAATAATACTGACTAACAAATCTCCACACTGAAAATCAAAGTACGGTCTTGTATATATAATATATATGCAGAGACACAATTGAAGGGGTATGACCCTTCTTCATAAAGCAGTCTTTCTAAAACAATAACCAAGTTAATTAACTAAGACAATTCAGACACATAGTAAAACATGGAATTTAGGTTAGAAACAAGATATAGCAATTCTTCCGTGGGGAATGCTGGTGAGATGAAATATTTGGTTGAAACTCTTGCCCATGAGATTAAAGCTTATCAACTGCACCGCCATGAATGCTTCTTCTTCTTCAGCCCTAACAACATCTAACACTAGGGGGCTTGATGGATACTTGAGAAGCCACCCAGAATGATGAGTCATCATCTCATACACATTAAGGTGTAAACCATGGCGTCTCTCTCCTTGTCTTTGTTTTGGGTCACCATTGTATGTTGGAATTGACTCGCTATTGAAAAGAATGGAGGTGTCCGTGTGTGTGTATTAAGGTTTGGGGGAAGAATTTAGATTGCCATGGAAGCTTTTGGACTCCAACACTGTGTACTAGTTTTACCAACGAAATGAAAGGAAAGCAACCGGAAAAAGAGGAAAGTAAAAAATAGTTAAAACACACCCTTAATTTAAATAGAAGTTAGAAAACTTTCGTTTTCTTGGAAAACTTTTGAAAACCGAATGAATCAAAGGGGTTTTCTAAATTTTCATTTTCCTTGAAAAGATTTCTTGGAAAATTGGAAAATTTTTCATAACCAAACACACCCTTAATTTTCATGCTAGGGGTTTCAAAGAAGCAACATTTTCTCTCCATGAGGTCGGGGTTTTTTTACCAATCGTACCTTTTCAGGCTGGACTTTACTTGGGCCTTGGAAAAAAGTTGTCCTAATCGGGCCTTTTTTGGCTTCCGCTTTTATTTGTGTGCATACATCCTACCCTCCCTGACCTACTTCGTTTGCAATTTACTAAGTTTGTTTGGTTTGGTTTGGTTTGGTTTGGTCTATTCTTGATTAAATGGTCTATATTTATGGGAATGATGCTCGGGT
>LUCG01293534.1:0-11122 GCA_001633085.1 Carthamus tinctorius
AATGGTCGTTGGCGGAGGAGGTGAATGGTCGTCGATCGGCAGGTTTCAGAGAGAAGAGAGAAAGCGTATAGGTTTCAGAGAGGAGGTGAATGTTGAAAGTCAATGTTTTAGAAAAAGAAAAACCTATATTTGCAGATTAGGGTTTTTTAAAAACATAAAAATAATAAAGAAAGAATAAAAAATAGAAATTCTTTTGCGACGTCTCTTTTTGCGGCGACGAATTTTTTTTTTAGCCGGGAAAGTAGCGCACTCTTTTTTTGTGGCAAAAAATTTTTATTTAAAAAGGGATAAAACTTTTAGAAACGTCGTGTGTCGTCGCAAAAACACCTGTGTTGAAAGTCAAACACGCTTTCCACCTTTTTTTGTCTTTTAGTGCACCTTTTGCGACGTAATAGATGTCGCCGCAAAAGAGGTCGCCGTAAAAAGATTAATTTCTTGTAGTGATATGTGGAAAAGATAACCCTCTGAATCATATGCCTACCTCCTTGATGCAAAATCATACAGAGGTAAATGTCACAGTTCAGAGGTGATTTTTTTTTGCCAAACAGCCAGAAGCTCTGTGCAATTAAGACCTCTTAAGAGTTCCATTAAAAGACAAACAAATAGCCCCTTAATCATTTTAACCATTTAATTATCCAACGTCAAACCATTCAGTAACTGTCAAACAACCTAATTTTGTTTAGGAAGCTATTTACTACACAATATATTAAACCAAACAAAACTTTATATAGAAAAAGTATTATTTATAATAGTAATTAATAAATACTTTTTGATAATTAATTAAAAAATAATAATTTTTATTTGGCTTTTATAATAAAGAGCGCAGACTTTGAACAAGTGGGACATTTTCCTTCCCTTTATATTTATATATCCCAAACGCATCTCTTACATAACAACCTTCATCCCTCTCTTTCTCTCTCTCTCTCTCTCTCTCTAAACGATCGATAATAATGTATCCGAACTCCAATTCCTCTTCTGGATCTCAACAACATTCTGGAGATCCTAACGGAATCAATGGCAGCAACACCAACAACGCCGGTGGCGGAGGATTAGGTCTCGCCCGCTATCGCTCCGCTCCCATATCCTTCCTAACCACCACCGTAGACTCCGTCATCGACGGACAACGACAAAATTCAGCAGGAAATCACATAGGCGGAGGCGGAACCCCGCCTTCTAGATTCTTCTCACCTCCGCCAGACACGACGTCGTCGCAGCTCTCCTCCTCCTCCGTCGCCACCAGAGATCGGCTGCAAACGACGTCATTTCGTCTAAACGAGTTTGCATCCGCTTTTAACGGATTGAAAGGTACAAGTGATCAGCATCAGAGTACCCCGTCTCCGTTATTCCGCCACGGCAGCTCTCCCGCCGGTTTTCTCAACACCCTCGCCTCTTCAGCCCCCACCGGTACGTACGTCCTCTTAATTTCTCGGATACCGTAGTAACCTGTGTGTGAGTTTATCTGCCGTTTAAAAAAAAAATCTTACCATTTCTTCTCTTATAAAAAATACGCACAACTTAATCCATAAGTACTGTTAGGTTTAAAAAAACTGGAGTAAATTAAGACAACTGGGGACTATTCTATAAGTTAAAACGTGCCAATCCTACATTGTGACCTAAAAGTTTTAATGGCATTACATAAAATAGTAACACCCGGACTCTTTGCAAAACTATACATACGATATTTTGGAAGAGGTGTTTAAACAAGAATTAAAGTCAAAATAAAAAAAAATATGAAAACGTTATATAATTTTAGTCTAAAAACCTCATGTTCGAATTTAGACATGGATAACAATTGGGGCCACTACTGAATTATCAGGGCTGATGTCTTATTGTCTAAAATACCCTTCCCAAAAAAAACCTCATGTTGCAAGAATCCAATATACAAACATTTGATAGAATCGCAGGGACATGCTATGTATATATATAGAGAGAGAGAGAAAGGTTCATACGAGAAACATAACTTTTTAAGAGAAAGTGAGAACGAATCTTAGCCACTCATCCGGTCAATAAAAACGGCTTGGGCCGGGATCACCTCTTTTAATAATCTCTACCCTCTCCCATTAATTGCGTCAATCCTCCGTGATCGCATCCACCATAACCGAAGATGTGTGTCTGAGATTCATCCTCACGTTTTCTTAAACTGACATGGTTCTCGTATGAACCCACCTCTCTCTCTTTCTCTCTATATATNGTGTGTTTTTGACGTTTACCTAATCTATTCTATATGGTTTTGAAAATAAAATGACCCCTATGATATTAGTGAAATTTTGAAAATTTTAACTCCACTGTTTTTCTTATAATTTTGGGAAGAAAAAAGAAATATAGATCGGAGGTCGATATATATTTCTACCAAAATTCAACCTACGCAACTTAAAAACACTATGTAAGACCTATAATTCATGAGATGTAATTAATTAGTAGGTGATTAATCTTAGAGGTTAATATGAAAAGTGATTAATAACTTTAATTTCATGTCCTCCCATAAATTGTGCTTTAGAAGAGTTAATTTGGTGGAGTTTATCCTAGTGCATCAAATAGAACGGTTGATAACCTTTATCCCTCCGCTTTTCATGTTAGTCTCAACTTTTTATTGAAACTCAATTCATGATTATACATTTTAGCTCTTAATTAATTAACTAATTAATTACATGATTATAATTTTTTTATTGCGTATGTTTATGTAAAAGAGTAGAAGAATAGAGTCTTTAATTCTTATAATCATATAAATTATATAACTCTCATTTATGTGTAATCCAAATTAAAAGAATTTAATGAATTAATATACGGAAATAATATTATAGCATTTCAGTTAAATTAAAATGATGCGGTTAACATAATTACGAGAATTTAAGTAGATATAATCTTCTTAGTTCATTAATTAAGGTGTGAAATGATGATATATATGTATAGCATATGATCATCCGAATTCCATTTGAACAAATATTTCATTGAAGACCTAAGAGGTTTAGTGATACAAATATTATTATACTTTTTGTCAATCACGTACTTATTCTTGTAAGACCATCTCCAATGAGGTCACTAAATCTTACACTAAACTGTATATAGGTAATTTGAGTAATCAACATAGTTCTAGTTTGTATAGAGAGAGGTTCAAGGGAAAACTTCAAAAAAAAAAACAGAAAACCAAATAACATCCTTGTAGCCCTCCATCTGGATCGTATGCACTTGTGCATACGGGTAATTTGAGTTGTTTTGGGGTTTTTATGCACAAGTGCATTATGCACCTATACATATTAATTACAAAATTATCCGTATGCACAAATGCATACGGTCCAGATGGAGAGCTATGAGGGTGTTCATCGGTTTTCCATTTATTTGATATTTTCCCTTGAACCTGATCCTAATTATATAAATATATGACTGAACTCTTATTATTTATATAAGTATATAAATATATAATCACGTATATTTTGAAGTCACATGAAACAAGATGTTAGAAGACCAATGATACGATGTGGAGTTACAATTATGTGGGCATGCAAGTGGGGCTTAAACTATCATCCATCGGTTTTAGAAATCGCCCATGGTTTTGGCATAACTGATGTTTGATATTTGACTATAACTTTGTATAAAACAATTAATTTTTTAGCAAAAATATATTTTCAATTGACATATGTTAAATTGTTAAGAGTATATGGTTTGGAAAAACATATATTTTCTGAATTATGAATATTTATATATGGATATATGAAAAGAGTTCAAACAAAAACATATCCATTTTACGAGAACGTGAGAACGTCCTTTATATATACATAGGTGATTTAATTTACAAAACCCTAATTTGTACAAACCGTGCAACCTACATTTCTACCATTGATTTAGTTTATTAATCAAGATTAGACTGTTTATTTATGTTAACAAATTCTAAAAAAATGGACCAATGGGACTTTGGTCCAACGGCATAGTCACCCCCCCCACCCCCACCCCCGAACTCACCATTATTGACCTAGTCAAGGAGGGATTTTTGGAAAGCATGTCTAGGGTTCTAATTCACTCCTTATGATGGCGTGGCTACAGGGGAACATTGTATGTGGCTGGTCCTTGGGGAGGGCCAGTTAGGTTCAAAAGACCACGGGGTTAGAGTTTTCCCACCGTTCTAAACTTTTTTCAGAAAATACATGAAACGTTTTCATTATATCAACTAATTTCATTAAAAAATTATATGAAACAATTCATCAAGAAAAAGATTATGTGAAACAATTTCATCATATTAAACAATTTAATCAAATAAATAATGAAATACGGTTTGTACAAATTAGGATGATTTACGTTTAATGCCTTATACATTTTTTAATAGTTATAAATTACATTTTTATTCTATATAATTTGTCCATATCTCTCATTGATTAAACTTGTTGGATCGAATATGTCCGGGATGATATATGCTTAAAGTGAACAAAGCTCTTATTAAATATGAGTTAATTATAACAAAATATTATCAATGCACTTGAAATACTACATCTCATGCTATGATATTGATCTCTAATTAATCTTTAAGGTTGAACAGTGATTAGAAAGCCCCTTATTTAATTTTCAAATTATGAATTAATCTTTGTTTAAGAATTTGATAAGCAAACTCTTAATTAAACACTTATATATTAATGACAATTGTCAATGAATACCAAAAAACATATTGGATTATAAAGTATTTCTAAAAGTCTCAACGTAATTTTGTAATGATATTTTATGTAAAATCATTTTTACTTTATTTGACAAATATATCAAATAATCATAACATGATACAAATAAAAATTAAGATTCAATAATTGAATGGATGGAAATGAAAGTTGTAACTTTTTAGAGAAACCCTCTAAAATTCTTCTAATTATGGAGTTTAGATATTAGAATACGTCTTCAAGAGATAACATTATTGTTTTGAAAACTATACTTTTCCTAATAGGGTTAAAAGTTAAAACACCATTAACGTTTGTGTGTTAATTCAAAATTACTATCATATGAAATAGATGATGTAGTTAATTAAAGTGTATATATAAACTCAATATTATAAATATTAATCGTCAAAAGATAAAATTTTAATCATCAACCAATTTCCTAAAATACTTTAATATTATAAAGTTAAAATTAATATATGTTTCGGTAAAATCATAACTTTAAAATGTGTAAAAAAAAAAGTATTCTTGATAATTTGCTAACATGGTAGGAAAAATGATTTCTTCTATGCTTTTTTATAACTGTTTGAAAAAGAAAAAATCTTGATTATCATTATTGAACTTATGTAGTAATTACATATTGTGGTAAATTGACTTTTGAATTAAAGTTATGATAGTCATTTCTTTCCTAAACTAAAATATATTTCTATAGAGTTCAAATTATGTTAAATCTTCTGATTATCATAAAGCAAAAAAATTGACATATTTATGAAAATGATGATTATTGGAAGATGATCATAATTCATTGATTATAATCAATATTCTAAATTGAGAAACAATCAAAATGTTTATAGAGTATGTGTTCATTAGTCTAGGTGAATGATTAACATAAATTTATATGATTTATGATAATTAAAGGGTTCAAATAAATAAAGACTAAACATTTGAAAATAAAGATGATATTTTCAGGATAATAGACACCATAATTTTATGCAACACCTTTTTATCTTGAAGCCTTGCATGTGTATTTCATTCTCTATTAGTTTTTCTTATTTGAATTATTATTTGTTATTTTTTCCTATTTTTAGCACCAATTTTCTATATTTGATGTAATTATTTAGAGTAAAAAATATACTAAAATTGTCACCATCAAGTTTACCCGTTCGTACCCTTTATCCATTTTTTTTCTAGAAATAATAAAATACCTAATGTAAAAATATACATATTAATCTTTTTTATCATAAAATAATTTAAAATATCATAGACACTTGACTCCAATTTTAAAAGAATAATAATACTTTAAATCCTGACCAATGAGATTATTAGTAATATAAATGAATGAATGAATAAAGAATTAGAAAAAGTGTTGCAAGTTGCAAATTGCAAGTTGTGGTTATTTATTCAGAAGGTTGGTTGATTTATTTGGTGGTAGATTCAGTGCATCATCATCACACACAACCATCTGACCAATCACATGCCTCCTGCCACCATCACCCCCACTCAACTTCAGCTTCCCTATTCTACCAAAAACATCCATTTATATATCTATGTATTTTAAATAAATATTTGAACAACTATGTTGTCAACATCACCTCAAACTTCCATAGTATCATGTGTAAAAGCTTAAAAACTTATCAAACTGGTTGATTAATGGTGTTTTGGCAAAAGTAAACTAGTTTACAATGGATGGATTATAAGCTAGCTTGTTACAATACTGGTTGAATTAATGTTTAGGAGCTTTTTTCAATTATACCCTTATTAATATTGATTATTATATCTCAAGATTCCTTTTTGTCATTTTACATATTTATAAACTAGTTTTTGCCAACCACGAGGCTGTGGTTTACTGGGTTAAGTCCTAAGGGGGAAGTGGCTTGTTAACCCTTCTACCTTAGGTTCGAATCCAAGCGCTTCCAAATTGTGGTCACTAGGGATTAACTCAGGACAGCATGTTTTAGCTGTCAGCGAACCTTGCCGGGGCTAGTCAGGTTAAGCCTCGGATACCCTAAAAAACTAGTTTTTTGACAAACATAATTTATTCATAAGCTAGCTTATCAGCTACTAGTTAGCTTATTAGTCAACAACTAGTTTGCCAAACGCAGTCTAAATAATTTCAAGTCAATCGAAAACTATGGTTAAAATTATTTATAGCCTAATAGTTTTAAATTTATAATAATTCAAAAATCTATTTTTTTATTTATATAAAACCAGTTCTTACAATCAATCAAGTGTTCATGTTTCTATAACTACATTATTATTCTCAATTTAATTGTAATTTAACATCATACAATTTATGTTTGGAGCAAGAGGACAAAGAAATTTTGACACGATGTTAATCATTTTTACTGTTACTGATAACTATGCTATTAAATTGAATAGGAAGAAAGTGACTATATCGTATGATTAAAAGATTAAGAATATATACAAATATACATATACATGGGTTGTCATTCATTATTAGACTGAGATATATATGAGAACTGATAATGTCATTCATTATTATTATGGCTTTAAATTAGGAAACAAAATGGAATCAACTTTTGTATACTAGATGAACGACTATGATTGGTTTGTATAGTTTGTTAGAATTACATGGTTTGTAAATGAATTCTCCCCTACATAAACATACATATTTACACACATATATAATTAAATACTAGTTGTGTATTTGTTTGTATATGTAATGCAGTACTGAAATGTAAATGTGAGACGAGAATGAAAAACTAATACAATTTCTCATTGGGGAAAAGACAATTGCAAATTTATGATTATATTGTGTCAATATAGTTCAATGTCTATCGTGTATTTGAACGTGTTTACAAGTTTATTTTGTTGAGTTGGAACGTGGAGTTTTAGGGAATTGTATGTACGATAATCAATTATCAACTTGATTAATTAATTTCAAATGATTTTGCATTAATAAGTAGTATATAATACCTAATAAGTTGTTATTAAGATTTTTTGCCAAACATTTTGTATAATATAATATAATATAGACAACTAACTAGCATCAATTGTAGATGGAAGGGGCTCGAGAGTAAGTTCTCAACTCAGTTTCATAGGAACAAACTCTTTTTCTCAAATATCAGAAGAAAGCAATATTGCCAATTCCCTTATGTTTTCCTCCTCTTCGTCACACAATAAACGATCCAAGATGGACATGAATGGTCTCAACATCATGGAGTCCGAGGTACTTAATCTTAATTCTTGTAAGATTATTTAACAATGTTACTATCTGTGTTCCTGTTATATGAAATAAATTAATACGTTATTATCACAATATGTGGAAACCTATGAGATTACCTTCCAAAAAAGTTCTTGATTAGGGAGTTTCCAACATATACAGAAGAAGATGGTTTGAGTCTGACAATTATTATGAATACTAATATACTGGAAAAAAATATATGCACATAAACAACTTAAATTCTATTTCAGCTTAACTTCGGGTTATCAGAATCCGCTTTAGAGGCAGCCACGATGGAGAAGATGATGGACCTCCCTCATGATTCCATCGCTTGTAAAATTCGCGCCAAGCGTGGCTGTGCAACTCATCCCCGTAGTATTGCAGAAAGAGTAAGTATTCATTCTTATGATAAGATAAGATATATTCATTTGAACGGGTTATAATGGTTTATGACTTTTAATTATTTAACATTTATCATATACCCACTGGTTCTCAAATGTTTTCATGATACTTATTCTTTTAATGTTGATGTAGGAAAGAAGAACAAGAATAAGTGGGAAGTTAAAAAAGTTGCAAGATCTTGTTCCTAATATGGATAAGGTAACAATAATAACTTATTTTTCATGCCGTTAGACAATTCCTTTCATATGGTTTCACAATTGATATTATGTACATAGAGTTTATCAATCATTACGTTATCACACTTCAAAAAAGAACATCCCGTAATGATGCCAAAATCCACAAATAATTGTGACAATCTTCTCGTAAAAATTCTTTTTTTACAGCAAACAAGTTATGCAGACATGTTGGATTTGGCAGTACAACACATTAAAGGCCTCCAAAATCATATTCAGGTACGTATATACACCTATATTATAGCTAAAAAGAGCATGATAAAATAATCTTTTTAACTTAAAATATTTTTCAAAAAGGGATCTTGTAGCTAATATTATCTTCAATATTAGCTCTTTTATGTCTTCCAGTGCTGTGGCGGATTGGTTATGCTCGGGGGGTTCATAGCGCCCTAACCGAATTCGAGCCTTCCCGTGCGCATGGCTGAGGACATTTAAGTGGGGCCATGTTTAGCCCTCAAAATTGCCGGGGATTAGTCGGGCTTTGGCCCGAACACCCTTTAAAAAAAATATTAGCTCTTTTATAGTGAATCAATTTGAAACTTCTAGTTACAAAAAAGGCTCCCAGTAAATGCATATATGCTCTTTCAATTGTACATAAGTAATAATGTAATATACAAAACAACATCACTTTAAGGTCATTTTTTCAAAGATTGTAACACCTACATACCCTTATTTTCTTTCCATGCCTAAACTACTCTTTTTTACACTAATAGAATGCATTTCCCAATTCATCCAAGGCATATATAGCTCTACATAAAACGTTTTGTGACATAGGTCTTTGACTTTTCATGTAGAATCTTAACCATGAACTTGAGAATTGTTCGTGTGGATGCAAACCAAGATGAACCTCCATGACACTGCAATGAACGGTGTAAAGGAAGTCTCGTTTGATAACGCATCATGTCGACATAAACAAGATACAAGCCTCGTTGTACTTGCATGCATGAAAATGAAGTTGGAGCGTACATCAAAAGGAAGAAAATAGAACTTAAGTTTTGGGATAACGTACTTATTTCTTTACCTTCTTCCATTGACAGTGGGCCTACAGTTTTTATCTAAATTTTGTTCAGGGATATTTGTGTAATTATAGAATTTTGGTTGTTTTTGTAATTATAGAATGTAGGTCTAATTCTTGGACATCAATTTACACACTGACGAGTATTTTTATTCGTACATGATTTGAGTGCTTGTCATTTTGATAAGCATTTACCAAGGACAGAAAATGAACTCAAATTTGCAAAGTGTCGACATACTCGTTATGCTTTGGAGCATATCTCGGAGTACCACATTTCATATATACACTATTCTACTGGTGGCTTCGTTGTATGTTACTTTCCAACCCAATTCTTGAAACCAATATTTAACCATCTAAAGAATGAAAAATTAAAACAATATTTCAATGAAAAAAAACCAACATATATAAAATACTTTCAATGTCTATCGGTATTTAAACATATGGTTTAGGTTCCGGTGAGAAAGTTAAGAATGGATCTCTATCCTTGAATACATATTTGGATGAGATGCACCATGAGTTTGAGATTAGGAGGGATCAATGATCCATATCCTTATTACCTTGTCAATTAAAGCCGTTTACCAATGCTTACTTGGGTAAGCGCTTACCAAACCATGTTACCTTAATGGATGAATATGATTAATCCAAGAATCTTACCCCGAAAAGGCGAACAATGACCAAGAGACTTACATGGTAAATGAGGGCGATCGACTCTTACCACAGTTAATACTTACCGACTAAATTATTGCATATCGTATCATTTTAATGAACTAAAATTTTACCTAACAATAATGCTAAATCTTATCGATAAACGTTTGCCAGATAAATATTTCATATTTGGTAATTAACTTTTTTAACTTTGTTTTGACAATTGACACGATCCTTTGACAAAAAATTCATTCTATTAATGAATTAAGAGTAATGTGCAATTTTAGTCCCTATTATTTCTTATTCTTTTAGTTATGGTTCTTTTAAAATTTTATTACAATAAAAACCTCATGTTACACAAAAGTGTTTGTTTTTAACCCCTTTTCATTAATAAAAGTTAAATTTCATTCGTTAATTTCTCCATGTTTTTCCAATTATTTTATCTCTGAAATATAAAATGAGAATGACATATATCGAAATAGTTTTTCAACTTATTCAGAAATAAATTAACTATTTTATCCTTAGGGTGCGTTTGGTACGTAGGACAGGACAGGACGGGACAAAACTCACTGTCCCACGTTTAACGCAACATAGGACAGAACAGGAATTCATTGTCTCACGTTTGGCGCGACATTGGACAGGGATTGGAACTGGGACAAGGTGGGATAACATGGGATAAAAATGGTTTTTTTGTTCCACCAAAATAGGTGGAACAACATGGAACAGAAATGAGATAGAAACTAATATATTACTAATTAACACTCGTTTGATATAAAACTTTAATATGATATTTGTTTTAGTGTTTACCACCACTAATCGTGGCCTCCGCCGCTGGAGCTTCTAGTCGTCGCCGTCGACGTTGAAGATTCCGTTTCCAAGGACGTCGAAGAGAGTCGATCGGAAGAGGTGTCCTTATGGTAGATCGGGAAGTTCGTCTTGAGGATGTGCTGGACGACGGCGGGATCAGCGGTGAGGATGTGGCGTTGGCCGAAGGGGCGGTGGATGACGGCGG
>LUCG01293543.1:0-11737 GCA_001633085.1 Carthamus tinctorius
AAAAAAAATAAAAAATTTGGAAGCCATAGCGGCATCAAACCAATGAACGACTACCACGAACACACACACACACACGCACATCTCCCCAACGGTATCGGGCATCTACGGACAACCCACTAATCCGTCGCTGTCCCGACCAGCTTACGTTGAACCTAGAGCTCAACCACAATCTTTGACTGAGTTGGGGGGGGGGGACCCAGTCTATGACTGGACCATCCCAAAGACTGGATACTCTTCATGCCCTCAATTGCCTCCCCTTGGAATCGAACCCGGGTAGACTAGGATCCCATCCACAGTACCCCCCGGATGTTACCGCCCTTAGGGAAGGACAACTGAGCTAGACATGATTTGTCAAAATATTCAAAAATAATTACAATTTGAAATTCAAAAAATTCTCTATTTTAGATATTTTAACATAAATTGTATTATTATAAAAAAATTTAATTAATCATCCCAATGCACTTTTTTTATGAAGGTCTGTCTAGGCCTTACCAAGATTACATTATTGGCAATTTTGTAATTAAGATACGCGTCTGTCTGATACTAAACCTGACCACATAATGCTGACGCCTGGAGTTGAATTCGGATTGATGGGATATTCCACCACTTAAATATGTGTATATAACTAATAACAAATAAATTTCATCAATGAGATTGAACAAAAATAATCATATTTATTTTGTCACATCAAGTTTTAGAGAATTCCCTAAACTTGTAAAACTTTCGAAGTTTTCTATATTCAAAAAACCCATAAAAAATGATCTAAAAAAATACAATATTATAATTTTAAAAGACCGTTATCCTCCATGAGAACGGTTGGAGTTTGTTTGTGTGGAATTCGGGTCGGGTCGGAAAAGAAATGGATAAGATTTTTATTTTTGGAAAGAAAAAAAAAAGAAAGGAGCACCAGAAATAATACCCCAATTATCTTCAACCACCAAAATCTCACCCAAACCCGACACATAATCTAATCCGCACCAAAAACATATTGTGTGCGCGGGAGACTTCCATTTCACACACTCTCTGTGTGTGTGTGTTTTTATCTCTTTTTAGAGAGAGAGAGAAAGCTTTTAGAGAGAGAAAGCTAGAGAGTAACAACAATGGCGATGGCGTTGGCTCTTCGCAGGCTCTCGTCTTCGGCGGACAAGCCGTTGCAGCGTCTCTTCAACGGCGGACAAGTTTACTCCATGGTTTGTTTCTGGTTTAATTTTAGGTTTCTAGCTGAACTTTTGTTTATCCGTGTTTGGCAAAAATAAGCCAGCTTAGAGCATCTCCAACCGCTATGCTAAGATTTTCTGTAAGACAAAGTAAAAAATGTTAAAATTTGTATAAAAGTTTGCATCCATCTCCGACAGCTATTCTATTATAGCAAAAGAATCTAACATTGGTTATATTATTGAAGTATTCAATATATTTAATAAAATAGTATTTCTCTTTCTTCATTATTTATATAAAATACATCTTATTGGTCGGAGGATTTCGATTTCTCTAAATTTAGAGAATTTTTTATAATCTCTCCCCTTTTTTTTCCCTATTTTAACATAGAGGATAGCATAGTAGTTGGAGCAAAAAATATGCTAAAATCCTTATTTTTTTTTTGTATTTTAGCATAGCTGTTGGAGATGCTTTTATAAGCTAGTACATGTTTGAAACGCTAGGTGGAGTAGCATTCTAGAAGTTTTTTGTAGCTTTTTTCCAATAATACCCTTATTAATATTAACTATTATACCTAAGATACCTTTTTTGGTCATTTTGCAAACTCATGAGCTATTTTTTGTCAAACATAATATATTCATAAGCTACTTTTTCGGTCAATAACCGGCTTTTCAGCTACCAACTAGCCTATTTACAGCTACTGGCTAGCTTATCTGCTAGTTTGCCAAACACAGCCTAAGTTTGTTGTGATTTGAGATTTGAGATTTGTGGTGTGATTGATGTTACAGGCGTCTTTGCCTAGTGAAGCTGTATACGAGAAGGAAAGATCTGGCGTCACTGTGAGTTTTTTTTCCGTTTTGGTTGATCTTGTGTTCTTTGTTGTATTCATGAGGTTTTCATAGCGGAGAGTGTTTGTGAAATTGCAGTGGCCGAAGCAGTTGAATGCTCCACTCGAGGTCGTGGATCCTGAGATTGCGGATATTATTGAGCATGAAAAGGCTCGCCAATGGAAGGTCATTTCTCTCTCTCTCTTCTTAGTTCTTACTGTTAAAGCATCTTCAATAGATCCTCTATAAATTCTCTAAAATAAAGAACCAAAGTCCAAAAATCTTTATAAGAAAATGCATACAATTCCAATTCCAATAGATTCTCCATTTTGGAGATAACATAATACTTATATTATTAAAATATTACACATATCTAATAAAATATTATTTGTCTCTCCTAAACCTTTCATTTCAAAAATTCTTATCGGTCGAATATACTAAAAAGCCATTTCTCTCTCATGGTAATCGTTTTTTAAGACTTCTACAAATCTGGAGATTTTCGCACTCTCTCCTACTTTCTCCATTTTGGAGAAGCTGTTAGAGCTCAAATATATCCAAAATCCCCAGTTTCACCATTTTGGAGAAGCCGTTGGAGTCGGAGATGCTCTTATGCTATCAGTTGTATTAAGCTACTACTTTGGATGCAACTGAGAAGATAGATTAGTTTGGTTTGAAATGAATTCCTCTTCCCAAAATCCAACGAGTTTTTTTCGTAAATTTTATCTTCTCTCTGGATTTTGAGTTGAAAAGTTGAGGAACAGATTGTGGTTCTAATTAATAACCTTGATATCATGACAGTGTTTGATATGGTGAACAAGGTTAATTGATGATATGAAGTAATAATCAGAACACAAGTGAATTTCTGGCTGAGAAGTAGAGCCTAGAGGCACAAAATATGTGTTAAGAGTTCCACATCGGCTAGACTTGGACCAAATCTTCACTATATATGTTGGAACCCCCCCTTCTCTCCTCAAGGGCTCTTTTGGAGATTAATCTAGGGGTTCCACATATTCTAACATNNGGTTCCACACATTCTAACAATATGGTTTCAAATACTTGGTATCATGATGGAATTTGATATATGAACAAATTTAATTGATAATGACAAAAAAGGTAGATTGTAAACAAAAAGTTCTAAACACAGAATCACAGAATAATTACATATTTAAGTAGACAAACACAGAATCCTATAATAACAAAGATTGATTCTTGTGTATATATGCATAAATAAAGCAGTCTCTTGTATTTACACTGGATTCAAAGTCTCACATTATCTGACCGGGTTCTTTATATTGCTTATAAAGGGTCTTGAACTCATCCCCTCGGAGAACTTTACCTCCCTTTCGGTGATGCAAGCAGTTGGATCTGTAATGACTAACAAATACAGTGAAGGCTATCCGGGTGCTAGATACTATGGTGGAAATGAGTAAGTCGATATTCAATCTGTCATGAATTAAGTCGATATTCAATCTGCTGCTAAAATTAGGATTACATGATCCAGTTTGATTCAAGTTTAGATATCTTCCATGTTCTTTTCTTTAATTTCTATCGTGAGATGTCAAAATTTTCTGCTTCTAGGTACATTGACATGGCAGAAACCTTGTGTCAGAAGCGTGCCTTGGAAGCCTTTCGGTTGGATCCTGCAAAATGGGGAGGTAGTTAAATGTGATTTATTTTGCCGAGTGATCTGAACACGAAAGTTGTGTTCCGTGTTGATAATAGATGGTGCTAATACCAATTTATATGTTTACTGCACTGAACTTGGAGAGACCTCGGGAAGGACTCTGAAAGCTAACCAGAAAAAAAACACTTGTGATATTTGTGTTGTGTGCGACTGTTGGTAGGTGAAAAATAGCAACGAAAAGATGAGAATCATGCCGATTAGCCATAGAAGCACTTTGACATGTCTTATACCGGAATCAATTCATGACTCACAATTACCATTACTATATATACCTGCACTAGTTTCAATATATACAAAGAATGCCTTTTTCTTCATCCACTTTATAATATAATAATACCAGCACAAAATATCTAATGCTCATTTGTGATGCAGTGAATGTGCAGCCTCTTTCGGGGTCACCGTCTAATTTCCAGGTCTACACTGCATTACTAAAGGCTCACGACAGGATCATGGCTCTTGATCTTCCTCATGGTGGGCATCTGTCACATGGTTATCAGGTATTAAACAATCCCTTTGAATTCTAGAAAACCAATCTGACCGCATTAACATTTTCAGCATTTCCCAAAACATCTTATTTGTGCAATCATGCTATTCCATTCTTATAAATATCCTTAAGCTGCTAACAAAAGATCTTAAGATGTAGAAATGAGCATGTATGAATGTATAGCATTCAATAAAAGCAACCATCGGCTGTTTGTTTACCTTAGTCTCACTCCAACTAATCTGATTTCATACTTCTCTTTCTCAGACTGATACAAAGAAGATATCTGCAGTATCTATATTTTTTGAGACCATGCCTTACAGATTAGATGAAAGCACCGGACTTATCGATTATGACCAGGTATTTCTAGCTTTTTATGATTTTGCTCATATTTATTTTATCATATTAAACTGTTGAGTTATAGATCAAAAGACTATAAAGTACTACCGACACTAAAGATTCTCAAGACCGGTATGCAAATAGTCCTAAGGGGGCGTTTGGTTCGTAGAATGGAAATGGAATACATCAAAGAAATTCGACTTTGAAGGAATTGGAATGGAATTGGTTGGAATTTAACCATCCGTTTGGTTGGTAGGAATTCAGTTCCTTCACTTAAGCCCAAGGAATGATAAATTTCTTAAATTGTGGAAGTCAATGGAATTCAAAGGATTCCATCAAGTTCATTCCGCGAACCAAACATCACTAAGGAATTTGTCATTCCAATTCCATCAAATTCGTTTGAATTCCGCAAACCAAAAAGCCCCTAAGCTTCCAAATAAAAAGCACATTAAATGTGATGTGTCTTTGATGATATGACCCCTTCCAAGGAGTCCATTAGTTACCATCATGGTAAAATTGAAGCAAATATCTGTAAAGGCGAAGGATCGTGTGAGGAGTTGAGTTGATGGTGATAAGCATGAGAAGTGGATCTAAACCCTTCATCTCTATTAATCTCATACCCTCCCATGAATTGCACTTTAGAAGGGAATTGATCTGGTGTATCTCGGTGCATCTTATCTCAGTGCATCTCATCCTAATATGCATCCATTACTCATCCAACGGTTGATAACCACTTCTCACGCTTCTCACGTTAACTTCAACTTCTCACCGGAAGCCAACCCTATGTGCATATGCTATATCTGTTTCCATGAGAGGATTTGACGGGTAATTATCGAATTGCAGTTGGAGAAAAGTGCCACACTCTTTAGGCCAAAACTAATAGTGGCTGGTGCAAGTGCTTATGCTCGATTGTATGACTATGCACGCATTCGCAAGGTGGATACTATTAAATTAGCATCTTAATGACTTCAACTATGAGCATGGTTAAGTTTTATATGGTTACATCTATTCAACAGGTTTGTGACAAGCAAAAAGCCATTCTGTTGGCTGATATGGCGCACATTAGCGGGTTGGTTGCAGCCGGGGTCATCCCGTCCCCATTTGAGTACGCAGATGTTGTGACCACCACGACCCACAAGTCACTCCGTGGCCCACGAGGTGCCATGATTTTCTTCAGAAAGGGGCTGAAAGAAGTCAACAAACAAGGCAAAGAGGTACTTTGGGGCCTTGGTGTGCTACATTAGCAAATAAAGTTTTTTTTTGAAAGGGTGTCCTAGGCTATGCCTAGACTAATGCCGGCAATTTATGACTGTAAGACATCAGCCCCTGATAACTTAGTGGCCACAATTGTTGCGTACGCCTGGATTCGAACCCTGGATAAATGGGATATTCCACCACATCCCCCCAGGGCCTCAACCAGTATGCCAGAACCCTTGTGGTTTTTAGCAAATGAAGTTGGGTTTCTTATATATATATATTGAAGATACAAATACTAATGCTTAATTCTTGAAGGTGTTCTATGATTATGAAGACAAGATCAACCAGGCTGTCTTTCCTGGACTTCAAGGAGGCCCACACAATCACACCATTACTGGCTTGGCAGTTGCATTGAAACAGGTTTGCTGCTTTTAAGAAGTTGCATAATCGCTTTGAGAAGCTTAGGCCGATAAACTAGCTGTTAGCTGATAACTAGTCATATACGGTAACACTACTTGATAAGCTGATCGACTGTACAAAACGATTTAAAATTTTGAAAAATTAAAGAGTAAGTTATGGTTTTCGTTCCTATGGTTTGTTAAAAAGTGCGATTTCCGTCCCTATGTTTAGAAATTGCGGCTTCCGTCCCTATGGTTTGTAATTTATTGCTATCTTCGTCCTTATGGTTTACAACTTATTGTGGTTTAAAATTCTTTACCATTTTAGTCCCTTGTACTTCAAAGGTAGGAATTATTTAAGGGAGAAAAATAGCAATAAGATACAAACCATAGGGATGAAAATGGAAATTTCTAAACCACAAGAACGAAAATCGAAACTTATAACAAACCTCAGGGACTAATATCGTAATTTACTCAAAATTAAATGAAAAGTATAAGGGGTATTATTGGGAAAAAGTTGAAGAAGCCCCGAAGCTTGTTGAAATGGCACGGTTGAAGTAATTTCA
This sequence comes from Carthamus tinctorius, assembly GCA_001633085.1. Lineage (NCBI taxonomy): Eukaryota > Viridiplantae > Streptophyta > Magnoliopsida > Asterales > Asteraceae > Carthamus > Carthamus tinctorius. The sequence continues at coordinate 6,648 of LUCG01293543.1, forward strand.
AGAAGTTAGCTTATAAATTGGCTACCCAAATGGAGTTTTTTCAATAAGCTCAAAGAATAAGCTAACTTATGGTTGCTAGACATGGCCTTAATGTGTAGTAATATATTGCCAGCCTGGACCATGTCGGAAACTAGTTGATAAACTAGTTGTAAGCTGATAACTAGTCGTCATATCTAGTAATAACTACTTGATGTGCAGAACGACAAAATAAAATGACTCAAAAAGCACACGTTGAAAAATTAATTGGAAATATATAAGGGGCGTTATTGGAAAAATGACCCTCACTGCCCAACCTGACAGTGGACAGCTGATGCGTTCCACTTATTGTACATGGTTCTATGGTCGGTCCGTGACCCCTGGATGCCGAAGGCGTCCTTGGGGTAATCTCGTAGTTCCTTGAAGAAGCCCTAAAGCTTGTTGAAACGCCGCTTGAAGTAGCTTTTCAATAAGTCGTCTTATAAGTTGGCTACCCAAATGGGGCTTTTTCAATAAGCTCAAAGAATAAGCTAGCTTATCGTTGCCAGACATGGCCTTAATGCGTAGTAATATTGCCCTTGTCTGAATGCAGGCAACAACAGCTGAATACAAGGCATACCAAGAGCAAGTCATGAGCAATTCCTCCAAGTTTGCACAGGTATGATTAAGCCACATCCTCATTAAAGGCAACTGTATCAACCTCTGTGGCTTTTTCTTCAAATTCAAGCAGCATCATAACACCATTAAATTTTTTCCATTTTTTCCATTTTTTCAGACTCTAATGGAGAGTGGATATGAACTTGTTTCTGGTGGAACAGAGAACCACTTGGTTTTGGTCAATTTGAAACCAAAGGTAAACAAAAGAATGCTTCTTTTAGAATTTCAATTGTCTTCACAGAAACAACCGCTCTAAGCCTCTAACAGATATAATCACAATTATTTGTGTTACCAGGGAATTGATGGTTCAAGGGTTGAAAAGGTGCTAGAAGCTGTTCACATTGCAGCCAATAAAAACACTGTTCCTGGTGATGTGTCTGCCATGGTTCCTGGTGGCATCAGAATGGGTTAGTAAAGCAATTTGTAAATACGAAAACAGTCTGGCCTCACATGATCCTAAGTCCCCACTATTACGTGAGACCCGTGAGACAACAAAATAATACTGAAACTTCACGGCCAAATACTGTGAACATAAAAAAAGAAGCTTTTTTAGGTTAAAAAACAATTTTATTTTTTAATTTTCTACCTTAGTTTTCGCCAGTGATTTTTCGTATGAGACCCCATCAACCAAGAAAAGTCCATCGAAATCAACCAAAAAAAACGGAAAAAGTCCCTTAAAAAGATCTCTTGAAAGTGTGGAATTAGGCTAAAAATATATTGGACGACTTTTGCGGGCCTTTAATCTATCTTAAAGGTGCCCCTCCAGGAAACAATCCTGGATCCGCCACTGATTGTGAAGGTATGGAAAACAACGAACCTTCACAGTGTTCCTGCTTTGAAGGTTTTAATGTTTATTTATATGGTCTCATTGGGTCTCAACAAAACGGTCTGGTCTCACATGATTCCAAGTCTACACATTATTCCATTAGTATTATCTCACAAGATCTATCTACTACTTTTAGGAACCCCTGCTCTCACTTCTAGGGGATTTGTTGAAGAGGATTTTGCTAAAGTTGCCTACTTCTTTGACCAAGCTGTAAAGTTGGCTTTGAAGATCAAGGGTGAAGCCCAAGGTATTACATTCTTGATCACATTTCACCCATATGCATGAAAATACCTTCATTTATCAATGATTAATAAAGTATGACTATAATAAGGGGTCTTTTGGATAAATGACCTTAATTAGTATTCAATTAAGAGCACAACTTCAAATACTTTTTTTTACTTGCCACTGGTTAAATGAGATTTTAATTAATCCATGACCTTCTCACAGGTATAAAGCCATTTTCTATTTAATAGGCCAGGAGGGTCATGAATTTATAAAAAAACTCATTTAAGGTCATATCCCTAAAAAAAACTCATTTAGAACCCTTTGAATTTCTCTCTAAAAAAGCTTCAGAGAGAAAAAAGAGGTCCCACGAAAGGTCTGTTGATCCGTGTTCCGAATTATAAACCGTGTTGTTGGTTTTTTGTACATTAGGGACAAAGTTGAAGGACTTCGTGGCTGCAATGCAGTCGAGTACCTTCCAATCGGAGCTTTCAAAGCTCCGCCATGACGTGGAGGAGTATGCTAAACAATTCCCGACAATTGGGTTCGAGAAGGAAACCATGAAATACAAAAACTGAGTCATACAAGCCAGGTATGGGTTTAAGTTGACATTTTTTTTCCAAACTTAAACTATGCACCACTTGGATGTGATAAAGTTGTCTCTGTGGATTAATATGTCTAGATCTGAAATATTTTTGTTGGGGAGTGTTTACATAGGCGGAAGACACATGTTTTTTAATTAGGAGTGACGGATTTGGAAAAACTTGGCTTTGTGCATAAAACTCCTCCCTAAAAGCTTACTGAATAAGCTACTTCCTATACCATTAACCCACTACCAAACAGTCACGTATAACTGACAAAATAAGCTGTTAGTCTCGTTGAGCTCATTAAGCTGCTAACGAACAGGCCCATATGGATAAAGCTGTCTGTGTGGATTGTATAGATTGAGAAGACTTTTGTTCGAGAGGCTTTTTTATAGATGCAAGAAGCATAAATTTTAATTGGACGGGACAATAAAAAAATGGCCTTTTACTTAAAGCTCACCTTAAGAGATTATTGCATAAGCCACTTTTTTAATATCATTAAGTCACTACCAAACAATCATCTCTAACTAACCAAATAAGTTGTGAGTCCCGTTAAATTCCTTAACCTGCTTACAGGCCCTATATATGTCTTTTGGAAGTATGTTTATTTTTATGTAAAGTTTGCCTTGTATTGATTGTGTTTGTTTATGATTTGATAATTACGACATATGATGCAGGGAATAAGCACCGGGATTAAGACGATAATTGTGGCAGGGAACGTGGAGGTGAATTTAAGTAAATACTTTCATTCAGAAGTATGGAGCCATATTTATCAAGAATATGAATGTAAAGCCAGTTGAATCTTGATTTACTTTGTAACCATCTATATATGTAAATCAAAGAAGGTTTTCTATAAACCAATAAAACTTTCTATTTGGTTATATCAAATAACAATCTCAACCACTTGGGTGGGTGTGTATCGTTAAGACTTATGAAGTTAAACACATTTTGCACGAAAAGGACCTAGTTTTTCCATTGATAGTGACGGAACACAAAAGTAGGCCACGTATTTGTGTTATTAAACCCCTTTAAGGATCGATGTCCATTAAGTTCAACCAATTATGGTCTGTAGCTTGAGATCCCTGATAATTCTAGACATGATTATTCACTAAAAAGTTACACCTTATGATAAATGACAGATGTTCGACTCCAAGACTCCGCACCACAATGCCCTCAATGACTCGATGCCAATTTATTTCCACAATACCGAAATACTATCCCACTTTAAATCTACACTGACTCATATACCTACGAATCCATCATGTTATATTCTAATACACATATTGACTTTGAAATGACATTATAATCAAACATATAGGTCCTCACAATATACAATTTAATTAATAAGTCATTATTCCAAAGTTGACCAAAAGGTCGCAAATTCCACCAATTCACATGAATCGTTGTTTCTTTCAAAACTATAATTCTTTTATTATAGAGCATGAAAAATCAAAATCTCTATAAAAGATTTACATTCATCTACAATAGCTACTCTATTTTAGCAATCCTAACATTAACTATATTAATAAAATATTCAATATATCTATTAAAATACTGTTTCTTCCTCCTACACATCCTATTTCAATGTCTTTCATAAGTGGAATATACTGTTTCTTTCTCTTCTATTAACTTTAAAGATAACATAGTTGTTGGAGCAAAAAATGACCAAAATCCATCTTTTTTTCTATTTTAGCATAGGTGTTGTCTAAAAAGACATATTTATTGTTTTACAAGAAACTGATTGTGTCACGTCACCTGCGTACACTTCAAATGCGTAGACATAAGCTAAAAACATAACTACCCGAAAGAAGTTTTAGGGGCCTTTTTTACGTTTTACAAAAGTTAGAGGTGCTATGTTAGATCTTACAAAAGTTGATTGGATGATGGCAAAATTATCAAAGATTCAGATTCTCTTCCATGCCTCATTAACCTCAAAGTGGATATTATTCTATTCCAATTCCTTCCCGTCCCGATACCCTCTCAAGGAAAATCTCGAATTGGATCCTTTCCAAGTGAAACCCCCTAGTATATGAAAGAGTGGAGGGGCTTTGTTAGATCTTGCAGAAGTTGGAGGGGCTTTGTTGGATCTTGCAGAAGTTGGAGGGGCTTTGTTGGATCTTGCAGAAGTTGGAGGGCCTTTGTTAAAACTTACAAAAGTTGAAGGGGTTTATCTTAAAATATGTTTTACCCCTTTTTGACGAGCACTGACCACCATGGCTGAATCGGTTGCTTAACTCACACAGCACGCAAGAGCAAATCTTCATCATCACCATCACCATCACCATCACCATCACCGATTCATTCTGAAAAACCAGTGGATTCTAGAAATCGAAATCAACGAAGTAGTAAGGATGGCTCGAGCTGGAGGAATAACGAATGCAGTAAACGTAGGGATAGCAGTGCAAGCTGATTGGGAGAATCGAGAGTTCATCTCGCACATCTCCCTCAACGTTCGTCAACTCTTCGACTTCCTTGTTCAATTCGGTAAAATCCGCACTCGATCTCGATGTTTTTAGGTTTTTCATTGACTTTATGATGGAGTTTTGAAGTGTATTGATTGTGATTTACATGACGAATTTGTCAATTTGCTTCGAAGATTTTGCTTCAGAAGTTCGGTTTTTTCTTCTTCTTCTTTCAGATTTGTGTTGTTGATAACTTGTATGGGGATAACTATGGAACGGCCATAAAATTCTGGTGCTTTTTTGTGTGAATCGTGTACTTTGAAAAGTTATGAACTGGTGAATTTTTTAGCTGAATGGTTCAGTGCTGGATGATTAAATGGTCAGAATGATTAAGAGGCTCTTATGATATGGTGCAAAATGAAA
>LUCG01293586.1:0-13365 GCA_001633085.1 Carthamus tinctorius
AGGGTTGGGAGGGTTGGGTACTAATCTGAGAGGGTCCAGAGGGTTAATTGTGGGGTTGAGAAAAAGCTGATGTGGCAGTAGGCTTGGGAGGGTTAGGTACGCGTAGCCTTAGAGATTTATCTAAATTTAGAGATTTTTACATTCTCTCTTTTCTTTTCTCTATTTTAGCATAGAAGATATTATAGCCGTTGAAGCACAAAACTGCTAAAATTCTTCTTTTTCTTTATTTTAGCATAGCTGTTGCTCTAAGCCAACCCACTAAACATGATACCATTTTATTTATATTTTATTGGACTCAATATGATTGTAAACTCACTTATTAATATGTATATTAAATCATTACACCATATCCATATCCATATCCATATCCATATCCATCTCCCTCTTCATATACATATACTTTAATTCTCTCTTGATCTCTATATTACTGAATGTGATCATATGTATGCAAATTAAGAAAAATAGTTGAATATATATTATCCACTTAAGAAATATAGATAAGTTTCAGTTAATTGATGACTGATGAAAGAATTATAACAACATAAAACACTATATTCAAGATAGCAAACATACAAGAATCTCTTTTGATGGATCAAAGTTTTTTAACTTGAGCAACCTGACTAACCTTACCAAACTCATATGAGTTGGGTTGGTTGGATCGAGATTTTCAAATTACATTGAATTTAAGTTTTTCAAATGTTTTCAACCCAATTAACCTAACCTGTGTTCACCCCTGGTAACAAAGGATTCACATGAGACCAGGACCAAAGATCGACAACAACATGGTTAACGTGATTAAGCACAAGGATGAAGAATGGTAGCCACAATTCGTTAAAGATAAAGACAGAAAGGACCAATCAATTCTCACTAAAAAAATACCAGTTAGAACCTATTTTCATTAAGATCGAACACAGACCCGAATAACATCCAATCAAACTAAAACTTTATATATTTTAAATAATACTACAATTATAAAAGAAAAAAAAATGATTAATATTGATCAATTACACATATAAAGCCAATTATGAATATATGTACAAACCGGATATAATTTCGCTTTATATGTGTAATTGATGGAGCTTGGACTGAATTGTTAAGAAATTCTTTTGTTTGGTGAATAGTGTAAGAAATAAAAATCTTTTGGGCCGAAGTTGCTGATTGGTGAATAGTACAGGGTACTTTTTTGTAGCTTACTGAAAAGGTTTCAATCTCTATATGTATTTATACATACAACGAAAGGCAGCTATGATTGACTCTTATTCACTTTGCATAAGAGGACCTGTTCTACGCTATCAGGCCACCAAATCTTTTGCTTTGATCATTTGTTCTCAGATTGAAGCAGAGTTTCATCACAATCATCGGAATAATTGCGGTTTGATTCTTCCATTTATGATTAATGCTGAGTGTAATTAGTTGATTATGTTCTTATAAATTTGATTTTATCATATATTGATTATATACATCCTTGTTGAATTGAAGATTGTTTATTTATTTATTTATTGCAAAGCATTGTGTTTTTTGTTTATCAATGGAGATGGAATGATATGTTGAAGTTGTTTTGTTTGGGGTGAAGAAATAAGAAATTGCCATTGATTTGTTAAAATATGTTGTGATTGCTTGTTGATGCTGGTATAAGTGTGCAATTGTGTTTGATATTGAAATGATGGAGGTGGAAGTGGATGAGTTTATATTTGGTTTTTGTTTTTCTTATTTTGCAAGCAAATTATGTACTATTACTTGCAATTTGTGTTCTCTGTTGAATTTGAACCTTGGTATTGGTTATATCAAGCTTCTTCATATGTTGCTTTTAGTGGATTTAAGTCTGTTTAAAAGAAGACCTATACAATGAAATTGGTCAGGAATGCAGGTGTTGTGTGTGCTTGACTGTTGGCATCAATGGTTATTGCTTTAAACAGGCTATGATTGTTAAAACAATTATTCATACCCCCTTCTCAATGCCTACTTTTTGATTATTCTAATCTAATTTTTCTTTTTCTATTGCTTTCTGTTTACTGGTCTTCATTCTTCTTCGGTTTTTAGTTGGCACTTCACACTCTTGCGCAAGCTGGGTGTTCATAGAAACAACCGCCCTACCCTTCAGCAATGCCCACATCCCATCACCAGGCCCACTTTCGAGTGGGATATACTATATTCATTTGATCTGGTTTAATTAAGATGAAACAGATTTTGCAAAAGCTTCTTGTACATGCTATATCTATGAGATCTAACACACTAAATTTCAAAATTGGGTTCAATTTTGTACTTTGAGGACTCAAATGGATTAAATTAAAATTCCAAATTAACAACAACTTTTTTGATTAGAAAGAAAGACTAATCACTATATTAATTGGTTAAAATGGTACTATGGTAGCCAGCTCTGACTAGAAAAATCATAAAACATAAGTAATTATTGATGTTGAAAAGTACAAAGTTTGAACTTCAAAATAAAAGGTAGACTCTAATTTTGGGACTTGGGAGGTGGGAGTACTCTATGGAGCAATAGTCCAAATATGACTTGGAAAAACAAGCTTGAGTAGTCTAAATAGGAAAGTATTATTTCTAGTTTCCTATTTTGAGATCAAGGCTGCAATATGGTGTGACTATGTTATGGCAAAATTAATTGGTGAGTTTTGTGGGGAGTACAGCTGAATTTCTTATCTTTGTTTTCTTTCAGGAAGATGACATCAAATAACTATGATGATGATAGGGAAGCTTCTAATTCTACTAATATCAAGGTACACGGATAACGAATGCTTCTTTTCTGCTTTTTATTTACTTTAAAACCTCCCTTACATGATTATATCTCTTTATCTGTAACATCAATTTTTCATGTATAGAATTTGTTCTCAACTATAATTTACAAAAACTATCGTGCCTGTAACTCAATGTAGTTTGCAAATCAGGCACTATAGCCATTACTTAAAGTACTCATATACTTTTGTCTGCTAATGGTTATCCTGCATTGCATCTGTAAGTTATGTTTAACATAAAATGTACCAGCAAAAAACTCAAACATGATTCACTTAATTAGAAGTTGAATTGAAGTTTAAAGATAACTTGGTATACATGTTAGCAAATGTGAGATGATTGGTATGATGTCATTACTCACATGGGCCTGGCCCTGGCTTACTTAGATTCTTGTTACTGAATTCAAACAGTTCTGACCTGGTCTCTCTCTCTCTCTCTTCAGGTTAAAGTTGATCCAGCAAAACCAGGATCTCTTACTTGGAAGAGGAAACTGAACGCTGAGGCAAATCCCCTTTCAGAGTTTGGTTTAAGGTTCAAAGAAGTAATCCATCTGGTATGTATGTTATATCAACCTCCTCCTTGCGTAGTTATCTTAGTTCATGCTGTAATATAGTCTTTCAAGCATATGAAGTTTGCATGCGCTATTGTATTTGGCATTATGAAACACTTGCTGTAGGTTTCCCTGGTTGTTATGTTGGTTGTATGATGAACTTTTTCCCCTCCAAAATACGCTTGTATGAGGAGATGGTAAATTAAGTCCCGGAGCTTGCTCAGTTCCTTGATGTATCCAACTCCACAAATGATGTAGAATCTCAGTGATGTAATTTGTTTATATTTTATACAAAAAATAAATGACTAATTGATCTAAAATAGGTTACATTTTTAAAGTCTGACCAAGGCCTTCTGTGTCAATATAGGCTATTCACTTTGTCAATGGTTTGTTTCTAGCGAACTTTGGTAATTCTTTGACTTTTTTTAATTGTTTGCTTTGTTTGTGTAGGCACCAATAGGATATCGCTTATGGCGTACCGTAAGAGATGCTTCAAAGGGAAAAGGAAATGTAGTTCTCTAATTCATGTCAATATTTTTATTACGAGTGTTTTAATCATCACAATACAATGACTTATACCATATTGTTTCAGGGAGCTTTTGTTGATCCTTTCAAGAAACGTTCTTTTTCTTCTTCTAATGGTGTTCCTTTAGGCGGCATTGGGTAAATCCCTTTTTTACAAGGATAGAAATTATATGCTTACTTATCATCTCATAGAAAGGCTGTCATGTGCATGAGATTTCTCCCATTGTAGGACCTTGAAGGGCATGTGATACTTGAGCCTTATCTAAAAAAATTCCTTCATTAGCCAACACATAAACTAAAATTTCAATCTACTTTTCATTCCTAAGAAAATGCAAATTTTTGAATCTACAACTTCATAAAACATCTAAATAGTGCTCACATGCCTAAGACAAACACAACGGAAAGTAAAGCACACAAACCAAGATGGCTAGATATGTGTATGTTGTTCAAGTAGTGTTATCTTCTTGTTGCCCCATTGGTTTCTTTTTGCACAATATTAGTTATGAACCTTGTAGGGTTTGTTACTCCTTTGACCCGCTTGGCCCCTCAAGTTGAAGCTTCTTTGGGAGTTTGGGTTCCTAGTGCCTTTTGGTTACCCTTCCCTATCGCCTTCCTAAGCCTTCTTAACATGGTGTTCCATCGTATGGGCTTCAGACCCAAGGTGTTAAAGGATGGTTGGTTTGTAGGTAACCTACCATGACATATCTCTCCTCATACAATCATTTTAGAGGGTGTTTGGGAGTGCTTTTTGAACTCCAAAAGTGCTTATTGACTTATGGTGGTGGCAAAAGGAGTTTTTAGAAAAGAGTTTGGATTAGTTTTTGTGGTGGTAAAAGCCAATAAGTCAATAATTTGTTTTTTAAAAAGTGTTTGGGTTAAAAATGGGGTATTTGGAGAGAGATGATATCAAAAAGCCAAAATTCAAAAGCCAATTATCCCTTACTTTTCAAAATCTCCTTTTTCAATAGGATCAAAAGGTTGTTTTAAAAGTTCTTTTCATATTTCCAGACATTTTTTTAACTTATTGGCTTTTTTGAAAAGCTAATAAGTCATTTTCAAAAGCACTCCCAAACACCCTCTTAATCGTATACTTCAAAGGTTCCAGAGTAAGCTATGAATCCTGATGATTCGTGATCATCACAAAGTCATGTTGAATGATGTACAAAAGTCAAAATACTCTGCTAACCTTGGTGTTGATAAGATGTATCGCAATTTAAAACTATTATACCATTGGAAATGGTGAACACATGTAAAAGCTGAACCAAAAATCTTTCGGCAGTTTAAACTCGTTGGAAATCCAGTATGGAAATGAGGTCACATTACCATGGCCTGCTTGGTGAAATTACCCCAACCCAAGAAGGAAATGATTCTATATGGGTTATTGTGGATAAACTCACCAAGTTGGCAGACTTTCTGCCATAAAGGAAAGCCATTCAGTTAAAGGATTAACATAACTGTACGTGGATGAGATAGGGTCATGACATGGAGCCCCACCCTCCAGATTGAGATGATAGATTTACATCTCGATTTCGGAGTTTCCGAAACAAAATAGGTTTGCATCTCAATTTGAGCACAACATACCATCCCCAAATCGACGGTCAGAGCGAACAACCAATTAGAATATTGTAAGACATATGTTAATCAATTTGGGTGGTAGTTGGTGGTTGGGATGACCAATTGCCATTGATGGAATTTTTGTACAACAAAAGTTACCATGCCAGCTTAAAAGCTGCACCATACGAATCAGGAACCACCGCCACCGCTACCACCACCACGAGTAGTCGTTGATATGAGTTTGAATTGCGTGTTTTATTTCTTCCTACCTTGAGTAGAAGGTGAGAGCTGGGGGACAGGTTTTGTTATACCCTCACTATTGATATAAGGACTTTGAATTGCGGTTTTGGCTAGGTCAAAATTGACCAAGCACGTTTAGTTGAAGCCTCATTGAATAAATCTGGTGCACTTATCCTTCTTGGGCATCCTACTCTAGCTGACTAGCAGTTATCTTTTGCCATTGTTATGTACTCTTCTTGTTATTTGAATCTCATGACAGCAGCATGCTCATGAAAGGATTAAGACGGGTGTCTAACCAATGAATACATGGATGATATTTGTGCTGCTTACAAATACTTGATCAAGGACCTCCATTTATCTCCACATATAACTATGACACACACATGTAATCTTTATTTTTTACCTCTTCTTTCTGGTGGCTGAAAGAACACATTTGCCAGTGCAGGTAGCATCGGAAGGACATATACAGGCGAATTTTTGCGTTGGCAACTCTTTCCTAAAATATGTGACGAAAAACCAGTATTAGCAAACCAATTTTCAGTAAGATTCTTCTTTGTATCAAATGTTCATTATGCAATATTCTTTGTGTTAATCGTCGTGGACATGTACAACATGTACATGAAGATTTTTTTCGGACCTCGTTTGAAACAGGAAGGGTAGTATAGTAGGTTATATGATCACTGTACCTCCACTCCTAATCTGTTGTCGCTACAATTTATTTTTGGCAGAAAATGAATTATATTGATTGAAAATCTAAAAGAGATCCATAATTAAGTTGCAAATGCCATATTTGCTAGGATAAAAATACACAGGGCTGCTGGAATTACGATTGTCTTACCTAACATGTATAAGGGAATTTGTTCATGACTGTCTATATCTCATGCTTTGAAAAACGAGATATGATAAATTACAAATAAAGTTACATGGTAGACAAAATAAACAGAAATCTCATCACTGTGTGCAGGTGGATAATTTTGGTTTGTGGATACAAGATCCATTATGAGTCTGATACACATTCTTTGTTACTTTGTTTAGGTGTTTGTATCACGACCAAATGGAAAGAAGTATTCGACTGTCCTCTGTCCACCAAACCCAGAAGTGGCTAAGTATGCAAAATTTCCTTCTGTCCTGAACTACTCATACCTTTTGCTCATATATGCAAATTTATGAAAATATGTTATCACACAGAAGCATAGGCAATATTTAGACCGCTAAATTATATAGTTGCACTCGAATTTGGATTTTCATCTAGCAAAATTACTATTCTATCCTGAATTAAAAACTCTATTATATTGATCGCCAAAAATAAAATACATGTCTTGACCATAAGATTAATAGGTAAGATTTTATTTTACTATATCAATCTTGCTGCATTTATATTTGTTGTCTCAATTTTAATATATCCGTTTGAAACCAAATTAAATCTATCATAATGTTTAATGACAAAATAAGCAAAAGAGAAGTGGAAGCTTCACAAAAAGCAATCTTGTGAAAAAAATCTTGTTTCCAACTATGTAATGAATTGAAATGAACTTTGAAGTGCAATAGCATGAACATGGGAAGGACAAGGTTTGCATGGTCAAGCTTTAGAATAGAAACTCAAGGGGTTAAAATGGCCACATTTTCTACGAAAAATAAAATTGGCTCGCAAGTAAAAGTAATAGGACCGTGAATTTTAATTCCCTATGTAAATAACCAAAAGTAAAGATTAAAGTACTAGTGATAAGATTCTTTTCAATAGGTGGGAAAAATGGATTTGTGTGACCTCCATAGTATTACCATCTAGGGGAAAAAGGAATTTTAATATACAAGTCTAGCTATTTATAAGGATTGAAGTTCATTTTGTCAAAACATCTACAAACATAACATCTTGATATATTATACAGGAAAATGGAACTGTTATGTGTAAATACTGAATAAAAGCATGTTGGCACTATTTCATTTGATTGCCAAAACTCTATGATCACCGAGAATAATTTCACAAAAAAATTTGGATAGTCCATTCAATTTTCTATTAAACATATAAAACAACCCAGGTAAAAATTGGTAGAAAGTAGAAAAAAAAACAGAAGGCTCTTTTAGTTTGGGATAAAACCAAAATCCAAAAGTCTCATCGTATGAATGTTATTCATATTTGTCCTTGTTTTGGCTCTGTTATGATGATACTCTGTTTGGCAAATACCTCCTCTCCCTAGTTGATAGATAGGAAATGAGAGAGGAAGATAACACCTTTATGGTATTCATCTTGTATGCAAGAGTTATTGGAAGTGAAACTGAAGTACTGTGATTGAGCAGAGATAGTTCAGCTCATGGCATTGGATCTTGGGACTGGAATTTTAGCGGACACAATTCTACATATCATGCATTATACCCAAGGGCTTGGACAGTTTATGATGGTAATTCTCATCCTCTTGGTTCCAAAAAGGATGATCACTGTTCTAAGTTCAGCTTTTTTATTGCTCTTTGACCTATTCTCTCCAATGTAGGTGAACCTGATCCAGACCTCAAAATAGTTTGTCGTCAGATTTCTCCAGTAATCCCCCATAATTACAAGGAAAGCAGTCTCCCTGTAGCAGTATTTACTTACACGGTATGATATGTCCGTTACAGTGTTTCTTATGTGTTCTACCCTTTTTTTTAAACTTTTTTTATTTTGGCTGGATGAGATAACATCAACCTACCATTGGCTGTGATCTTCTTTAGCTGTCTAACACAGGAAAGACTACTGCAGATGTCACCTTGCTATTTACATGGGAGGTAAGTTTTATTATTTGCAGTTATTTTCGAATGTCTTACTTCTAGTAATGTTATTCTGGGCTTAAAAATGTCATCAGTAGATAAAAGAAATAACATCAATCTCTTTGAAGTCTTATGTCTCATTAAAACATTCTGAGAAAGCATTACAAATTTTTATATGTTGTTTCAGAATTCTGTTGGCGGACGTTCTGGATTATCTGGTTATCACACCAATTCAAAAATGACGTAAGAATTTTGTATATTTCAACCCCACCCATATTGTACATCTATTATAGATGGGGTTTTCCAGATTATTGATTAAGTACCTAACTAGTAGATATATTTGGTCATAAATATTTTGTTCGAGAACTTCTCAACTTTTCATCATTGTCTTTTAATGTCTTTTGTCTCCAGCTCCAGATTCCTGTTCTAACCTGTACTTTATATATTATCAGGGTGAAAGATGGCATTCATGGTGTACTCCTACACCACATGTAATATTCTCTTCTTGATGCAAATAGTCGTGAAGTTCAATAGTTTGTCATTCGATGTGTCTCATCATGTGTGTCAATACAGGAGTGCGGACCGGCGACCCCCAGTGACGTTTGCTATTGCAGCACAAGAAACAAACCATGTTAGTATTTCTGAGTGCCCATCCTTTGTGATATCCGGAAACTCCCAGGGCTTCACAGCAAAAGACATGTGGCATGAAATTAAAGAGGTCGGTTTAAACACTCTTCTGTAAATCAATTGTTCATTACATAGAAAGCAACTGCTTGGTCATAACTACCATTTGATCTTGCTGTCTCTATATATTTACTATAATTAGCTGAGGTTGGAGGTAAATGATGCTGCTTATGCACAACTTCCCATCCTATTTGACAGAATACTTTTACTTGTATGCTGCATTATATTGCTGAAGTTGATGCTTCGATTTCGACTATCTACCATCTGCTGCATATTCTTTTTGACTTATTTTCTATGAAATAGCTGGAGCACTTGGACCTTTCTTATGTATAAGATCCCTTTGGTTCACATATATGAAATAAGTCTACAAAATGTAAAAATGAAAAAGCCAAAAGTTATAAACGGACTGTTATGAAGTAAAAGTACTTGTTATTGATTACATACTCCAAGGTAATCCCTGGTTAATAGACAATGCTATGCGTGTGTGAATGAACTCTTTTAGAAAGACTATATTTTCTTTATATTCTTGTAGATGGACTTTTCATCTGTGATTTTTTTTAATCATTTAGAATGGCTCCTTTGATCGCCTTGATTCCTCTCAACTACCATCGGTCTCACAACCGGGATCCTCTATAGGTGCAGCTGTTGCAGCTTCTGTGACCATACCATCTGAGGCAGTGCGTACCATTACGTTCTCACTGGCATGGGACTGCCCGGAAGTAGTCTTTCCAACCAGGACTTACCACCGGTGGGTTATCTTCAACTTTGTGATATATCAAATCAATCAATATAATATGCTTCTCAAGGGATGTTTTTTTTGTGGTTATAGGCGTTACACCAAATTTTATGGTTCTCATGGGAATGCTGCAGACAAAATTGCACACGATGCTATTTTTGGTAATAATGCATTCTTGTTCCAGATTTGGTCTATGGTAGTTTTGAATCATGATCCTTGTGGAAGTACCTACCTGTTATCAATTTATTTTTGAAATTTCCAATTTTCGTCTCTGAAATTTAGAACATGGTAACTGGGAGGAGCAGATAGAAACATGGCAGAAACCTATCCTTGAAGATAAGAGGCTTCCTGAATGGTAAACTTTACTTCTTTTATCCTTTCTATTGCCCATGCTCTCTCTCATCCTAATGGCTATTTCACTTTTCAGGTACCCAATCACTCTTTTCAATGAATTGTACTATCTCAACTCAGGGGGGACAATTTGGACTGGTAACCCCAAATTTTTGTACATCATTTTTATCAAATGAAATCATCTCAAGTTTCATTTACCTATATATGTTTGCAGATGGACTACCTCCAGTACACAATTTATCAAGCATTGGGGGAAGAAAGTTCTCAATTGATAGAACTAAAGTGGATTCTCAGACTAATGGTGATGTATCTCATCAAGATGACACTGCTGTTAACGTTCTTCGAAGAATGACTTCAGTACTTGAGGAGATCCACGAACCAGCATCAAAGAACTCGGCATTCGGCACTAATCTTCTGCTAGAAGGAGAAGAAAACATTGGCCAATTTCTGTATTACGAAGGAATAGAGTATCATATGTGTAACACATATGATGTCCATTTCTATGCTTCCTTCGCCTTAATCATGCTATTTCCCAAACTCGAACTCAGCCTCCAGCGAGACTTTGCAGCTGCTGTGATGATGCATGATCCCAGAAAAATGGATATTTTATGTGATGGAACGTTGGCACCAAGAAAGGCCCTTGGTGCAGTTCCACATGACATCGGGATGATCGACCCATGGTTTGATGTTAACTTCTATAACATCTTCAATACAGACCAGTGGAAAGATCTGAACCCGAAATTCGTCTTGCAAGTCTACCGGGATGTGGTTGCCACAGGAGACAAGAATTTCGCACGAGCTGTTTGGCCCTCGGTTTACATTGCAATGGCTTTCATGGAGCAGTTCGATAAGGATGGCGATGGGATGATCGAAAACGAAGGCTTCCCTGATCAGACGTATGATACATGGTCTGTTTCAGGTGTGAGTGCTTATTCTGGTGGACTATGGGTAGCAGCATTGCAGGCTGCCTCTGCAATGGCACGTGAAGTTGGTGATAAGGATTGTGAGGATTACTTTTGGGCAAAGTTTCAGAGAGCAAGGACTGTGTATGATAAGCTATGGAACGGTTCTTATTTTAACTATGACGACACTAACGGGAAGGGAAGTTCATCCATCCAAGCTGATCAGTTGGCTGGCCAATGGTCTGTTGCAATTCAGCACCTTTGTATCATGCTTTAATAATATCAAATTATCAATCAATTTGTAATTATAATGATTGGTTGGTTGGTTCTTGTATATAGGTATGCTCGAGCATGCGGGCTTTTTCCGGTTGTTGATGAAGAAAAGGCGAGAAGTGCACTGGAGAAGGTGTATAACTTCAACGTATTGAAAGTGATGAATGGGAAGCGTGGAGCTCTTAATGGGATGCTACCTAGTGGAGAACCCGATATGTCATCTATGCAGTCGAGAGAAATATGGACTGGAGTTACTTATGCTGTTGCTGCAGGGATGATTCATGAAGACATGATTGACACAGCTTTCCAAACTGCAAGTGGAGTGTATGAGACTGGTTGGTCTGAACAAGGAAGCGGGTAAGCCAACTTAATTAGCCTTTTAGGTGTCGTTTGTTTTTTAAGAGGTCTGAAGTCTGATTTTACATCTAAAAGATAAGAGGTGGATGGTGCACCTCTTAAAATTTCAGAGGACGGTAAGAGGTTTNAACCTCTTAATTTTCAGACTTAAGAGGTTTTAAGAGGTATTTTTTTAGGGGCTGTTTGTTTATAGAAAAATATATCTTAAAACCTCTTAAGTCTGAAAATTAAGAGGTTTGCAGACTTAAGACTCTATCTTATTCTTAAGAAAAGGTCTGAAAACCTCTTACCGTCATCTGAAATTTTAAGAGGTGCACCATCCACCTCTTATCTTAGAGATGTGAAATCAGACTTCAGACCTCTTAAAACCTCTTGAAAAACAAATGACACCCCAAGTGTCTTATAAAAAAATGTGTTCATAGGATGCTTATTAAAAGTATCCTATAAAAAGAACTAATAGAACAAATTATTATGTCCTAAAACTTGTTAAACATCCCAATATAACATCTATATACATTGTCCTCTAAACTTAATTCCCATAAAGCAGTCTATTATGGACATTTAATTCCTGTATAGTTGATCTTGTTGTAATGTAGGCCATCAACAAAGTATCTTATTTTTGTAACTTGTAGATTAGTAAATGACATAACTGTCCTTTGTGCATATGCAGCTATGCTTTCCAAACCCCGGAAGCTTGGAACATAGAGGGGCAATACAGGTCTTTGGCCTACATGCGACCTTTGGCAATCTGGGCGATGCAATGGGCACTCACACGAGCCAATACGCAGCCACTGCACCAGGAACCAAAGGCAGAGGTAAAGCCTGAATCGCTCTTTAAACAACATGCCGGATATACAAGGGTGGCTCGACTGCTGAAGCTGCCAAAAGAGCAAGACTCGAGAGGCATCTTGCAGATTCTTTTCGACTATACTTGCAAGAAGCTGGTATGAGCTTTTCCATCCCTGCTTACATTAGTATACTTGTTCATATTGATGATTGTCTTCAGAAACTTCAATTCATCACATGTGAACATAAGTCCACCATTATGATTGTGGGTCGAAAGGTTACGGTGTCTGATGTTTTTTTGTATGTTTTTGAGTGAACATATACAATGTTTACTTGTATATCTACCAATAATCACTCTACATTGTTTGTCTTGTGTCAGTGTGACAAAGAAATTGTTTTTTCGTATGGATAGCAATGAGAAAGTGTTATTTCTGGTGAGAAGTACTTTTAAACTATTGATATTTTTAATCGAATACCCTCCCATGAATTACGGCTTAAAAGGGAATTGATTCGGTGCATCTCATCATAATGTTCATTCGTTTCTCATTCAACGGTTGATAACCACTTTTCACGTTTCTCACCAAATTCGTCACTTCTCACCATAACCCAATCCAATTAATCAATCCCTACATCTTTGTGGGATTTTATTTTTCAAAAGGAGTGACCTTTAAGATGGTATTATAACTATTTAGGTAATAAATTACCATTCTTTCCCACTTTGAGGTGGTATATTTATAGCATATAGAAACATCTTTTAAGTCATGGGCGGACCTGTGATGGTGCCCATGGTGGCACTGTTTTTCCATCGTATGGTTAAAAATTTTAAGTTTGTGATAATCTTATTGTTTTACAAGGTGCAATCATATTATTTTAGAAGATGCAATCCTACCAAAAAACCAAAAAAAAAAATGATCTCTTTC
>LUCG01293606.1:0-10373 GCA_001633085.1 Carthamus tinctorius
GCTTATAAGCTAGCTTATCAGCTAGCTTATAAGCTAGCTTATTTTTACCAAACACAACCTTAGTTGTTAGCAATATAGCATATAACTTTCTGTAACATTCTACCTCAGTCAATTAGGTCCTGCATTTATTCAGTTTACTATTGCAGTATGGTTATGCTTTCTCAAGTGACGTCTAAATTTGAGAACCAAATGCAGTCAGATGGTTTCATTCTGGATTATGGGAGTCACGAACTTTTACAGTACCCACATATACACAATCCCTATGGATCACCATCATATACGTTGCCATAGACATACAACCTACTGATACGTTAGGCACTGACCCAGGCCCAAGTGCAAGCCCATTTATAAGATTCATATTCTAGAAGGGTTAATTTTGGAATTGAGTTTGTGATGGCTGTAAATAAATAGGGGTGGGGCGGGGTGGGGTGGGAGNTTTGTTCTTCGTTTTCCTTGCTAATTGAAGCATTTAACAGTGTCCTTAACATTTGGTTTCCATTTCAATTGTTCACTAGATGGGGTTCATAACACATTGTTGCTAGTTATTGCATCTCACTTTTAAAGTTTCTACTACCTTATAACTGTAGTGACCGAAAGTGCTGGTTGTGTCGATTGCAGCTCTTCCGCTCATTTCTTTCTATTCTTGTTCTCAGGCTGATATGTATAGCTTAGGAATTGTATTTCTTGAGCTTTGGCATCCTTTTAGCACCGGGATGGAGCGGCATATCGTTCTTTCAGACTTAAAAAAGAAGGGAGAACTTCCTTTAGATTGGGTTGAGGAGTTCCCAGAACAGGCTTTGTTGTTACGCCACATGATGTCCTCAAGTCCATCAGATCGTCCGTCTGCCACAGAACTTCTCCAGCATGCTTTTCCTCCACGAATGGAGTCTGAATTGTTAGACAGTAAGTAATTAGTAGTTCTACACTTTCTATTCAAATATGGTTGATATTTCCTAAGCTAAATTTGTGACATGCAAAAAGCTCTTGTATAATGTTGTTTTCAACTTTTGGTTAAGGTCTATTGCATACTCCCCGTGGTTAATTGCTTGAAAGTCATCATATTTTTATTCTATTTGTTATTTAGTCACTTAACTTTCAGAATCCACAAACAAATCTTTGTACTTCCAAACCTCAAAATTTTGGGCCAAAGTTTAATGGGAGAAAAGGTAAACACAATTTCAAAATTGTAAAAGTTGCGTTAAATTTTTATTGTAGTCATGGAACGGCAAATAATTTTATGTGATCATATACATTTAATTTTAAACAGTCCTTTTAATAAAGTTTGGTATATGTTGTTCTTAAAACTGAAATAAAATTTTGAAATTGTTTCTAAAGAACACTAAATGTATAATTTGTTTTGTTGTATTTAAAGAATAATCCTAAAAAAATACATGCAATTACTATAAAATTTTAAATTTTAAAAATAATTTATATGTGTACATTCTTTTAAATAATACGATTGCTTAAGAAGCAACTATATATGCATAGGTGCAGAAAGAAATTAACTGTTTTTAAGTTTTCAACAGTTCAATTGTTATAATATATTTATGAAATCAATGACAAACAAAAATCTAGATAAAGTTTTATTTATCATATGGACGTACTTATTGCTACCAATCAATGATATTTTTGAAATTACAATATTAAATAATTTGCACATAAGAATATGCAACCTATGAACTATAGTGCCAATAAATAAGGGGTAAATATTATTTTCAAATGTTTTGATGTTTGTTTTTCCAAAAGAAAGTTCAATGTGTGTCAGTTCACAGTTGGTTCTGTTCCATGTCTTTTAGACGTAAGTACGTAACCATGTATAGTTTTCACAGGATTGGCATTATTTTGCAGATATCTTACGAACAATGCATAATTCTGAGGACAGCAGCATCTATGATAAAGTTGTGAATGCTATCTTCAATGAGGAGACATTAAGCACCAAAAACCACGATAACAGTGCTGCAGTACCTAAGTTAGGTGGAAATGACACTTCATCTATACAGCATACAGATTTGGACACTGAAATCCGTGATCTGGTCCGGGAGGTATCTGCTGCAGTGTTTAGGCTACATTGTGCAAAGCGTTTGGAAATAATTCCAATGCATTTGTTAGGAGACCCTTTACAATTCAATAGGTATCGTCATGTTTATTGTTCTTCTCTTGTTCATTTTTAATATTTCGAATTCCCAAGTGCTTACATCTATGTACATGTTGGCAATAGAAATTTTCTGTTTTTGCATTTCAAGCATGTTTGAGTTTTGGTCAAGCATGCGAATGTTTACTTTATAGCTGATTTTATATTTGAAGGAACACTGTTAAGCTTTTGACAAATGGTGGAGACATGATAGAACTCTGCCATGAGTTGCGTTTGCCCTTTATAAATTGGGTTGTTATAAACCAGGTATTATTCAGCACTCTAATAAACTACTATTTAAATAAGTTATAGATGGATGAAATTTTGAATGTAGAATGGATGATGAGTCTGCTTCATAGTAAAACCCCTACTAGGAAAGGACTTGAAATGGAAAACAATTAGTGCCAAGTGTAGATATGTGTGTTAGTTTTGATTCAGGATAAAATATGTTTTGACCTCCTAAGCCTATTAACTAGTGGATGTAGTGACAATAAATCAATTCATTGTTGGTATTCACTGAAAATTACATCAGTTAATCTTCCATACAATCAATATAATAAGTCTTGGTGCTAGTTGGTTTTTAGTTATATGAACTTTAATCATCGGGGGTAAGTATTTAAAACCAATTGCCTTATTGGATATTATCGGACGGCACTCAATATACTGTTAATGCCACCAGTCCCAGTCCATAACCTTCAGTGGTCGCTGCTTTTCCAAGCACCCAAATCTTTGAGTTTTCTAGTTACAAATGGTATTCTTGTTTATCAGCATGTATAAAAGATGGTTTTTTGGTGGATTATGTGGATAAAAAATCCAGTAATTGAGTAAATGACTGATTGCAGATTTGGATACAAGGTGTCAGATCATTTTTTTTCAATGGAGGTGCAATGTTTGTTTTCAAAAGTTAGAGGTCCATGGTTGCAAATCATTAGTTATATTTGGGTTTGATAGGAAAACAATCTAGGTACTTTCTGTAACGAGCTCAATCTAGTAAAAAGTTGAAGTCTCTATTCTCTTCTTATATCGTAAGAAACCCTAATTCTTTCTCTGTTAGCCTCTATTTCCATCACATGCATCCAGAAATGAAAAAAGATGAGATGCATACTGTTGGATTCTTTTTGTGGATGGCTATATCTGAAGCATTGCAGATGGCCATTTGTGCCATTTATACACATTTAAAG
Source organism: Carthamus tinctorius (assembly GCA_001633085.1). Classification (NCBI taxonomy): domain Eukaryota; kingdom Viridiplantae; phylum Streptophyta; class Magnoliopsida; order Asterales; family Asteraceae; genus Carthamus; species Carthamus tinctorius. Next base: position 3,313 of record LUCG01293606.1, read on the forward strand.
ACAACTGCTACTGAAATGATCATTTATTTGTTGCAGAAGTCATCTTTCAAGCGATTCGAAATATGTTATGTATATCGTAGACCAATTGGTCATTCCCCACCAAACCGGTATCTCCAGGTTAAGCATGCTAGCTTATTAGTTTAATGGCGACAGTTAAGATGTTAAGGTGGCCCTATGCAGTAACATGACTTTATCATATGCAGGGAGACTTTGATGTTATCGGAGGTGCTTCCGCACTGACTGAGGCTGAGGTTATCAAGGTACTACATGCTCTCAGTCTCTCTCCATAGACACACATAGTCAGATACTGAGATTGGGTGCAAAGCTTTACTTTACCTTGTGATACTTTTGGAAACAGTTTTCTTTAAATAACTACATAATGGAACATTCAGTTTGCTTACAACTAGAATCTTTTATTACACCTTTTATCTCTAATGTCTATTGGAAGATATACTAGAAGTGTACTCTCTCAATGCAGCGCGGTACATCTTTATTCAATGTTCTTTTTTCTGTCTCTATCGATTTTATAATACGGTTTTGTGGTTTTGAGAAAGCGATAATGTCTTTATGTTTGAATAAATATAAATTTGAAGGCCCTATAAAAACTTGTAAAAAGTATACTGATGGTAGTATCAAATTAACAATTTAAACGTTTTTGTTTTTTTTTTGTATAATTTGTATAAATGTTTTAATAACGAGGTGATCTATTTTAAATTTATTTAAAGTATTTTTTTAAGGATGATGATTAAAGTATTCTAGTTAGATAGTCTTCCTTGTCGCCAAAGAAGAATGAGAATTTCTATAGTTCTCTTGGGGTTTTTTCGCTTCAATGTTGACCTTATATTTAGATAGCCTGTAACATCCCTACATTGATGACTGAAGGGAGATCAACCCTTATCTCATTTCTCTTCCTTTGGTGGAAATGTTGGGGGCAAATCTTTCGGAAATAGAGCTCTTTGAAGATTTTTTATATTTAAAATAAGAAGTTTATCCTATATTTGATTATGTTTATCAGTTGGTTAGAATTCAAACAAGCAGCTCTGAGAAGTTGTATTCATGCACTATTTACATGTAATCTTGAATTGTAAGGATCTGGCAATTGTTACATGGTCTGAAGGAGTTTTACACTTGGGCTGAAACAGTCCATCAAATCTAGTCACTACAAATCTCATTTTGGAGTTCCAACAATACAAATTGGCTTCTAGAAATGCATTAGTCTATACTATATTATAAAGCATTCGAGAAAAACTCTTAAAACCATTTTTATGCATCAAGTACTATTTATAATGCATATTAATAAAAAATTCAGGATTACAAGTACAGTGGCTGCAATACATGTGACGACATCATCTCACGAACATGACCTGACTACCCAAGCCCTATGTTGTCATCCTATCAAGCATTCATGTCCCCTGAGATAGCATAAAAAAGCACAGTGCTTAACCATTTCTGTTTTTTTGCCATATTCGTATCATCTTCTTTAATCCTTTAGATATACATGACCTGGTTTTGGGTGCAACGCCCTTTGCATGATATGCAGGCTTCAATGGACATCATAACTCGTTTTTTCCATCCAGAATCATGTGATATACATCTGAATCATGGGGATCTACTAGAAGCCATTTGGTCTTGGATTGGGATTAAGGCAGACCATAGACATAAAGTAGCAGAAGTATGTATATTTGTTTTCTTTCTTTTCAACAAATACTAATGTTCGTGTTTTTGATAAATATCTGAAAAGTTATATGCTTTTGCATGTGTAGCTTCTGTCTGTGTTGGGCTCCTTGCAGCCCCAGTCCTCTGAAAGGAAAACAAAGTGGGTGGTAATAAGACGTCAGCTTAGACAGGTTAATTTGATTAATGATCAGCTCATTTACATTTTTATATGTGATTCTTTTGGATTTTTTCAGCCAATTAGAACCTCTTAAATTCATAACTGGGTATGAATCTTCCCTAATCTTCTCTTGTTTTCTCAAAAAGATGGAGATCCTAGGGAAAGAAAATATAAAAGATGAAACAGAAATACCTAAACTAAAGTACTGTTTTATGTGTGGATCATTCACACGTAGTTGAGGCCAACTACAAATCTTATGATTTTGTGAGACTCATGAATTAAATCATTCAATATCAGTATGAATCAGGATTTAATTGTGGATAGAGTTTTGATAATATGTTTAGATGGTAATAGAGGTAAGATGCTAGTTACAAACCCTAGACCCAAAAGGACAACAGCCTTTTTTCTGCCCGTGCAACACCACCTCGTTCTTTGTTTTGTGCGACTGTTCTCTGATCTGTATTACGTCCGACTAGTTCACTGGCGTTGATCTCTTAGGTTTTCTTGGTCACTGGTTTTCTTGGTCCAGTAGTGGGAGTTGCTATTCTGTTAATCGACTCATGGATAGTGCAAGTGGAGGAACCTCTGTTTTGGGTTGTCGTTTAATCGCAGTTGGATTCAGATGAAGTTTTAGTTTGGATTAATCACAAGAATGTGCTTCATTGGTTTGACTTTTGTACATCACCAGATATAAAGGAGATTCATCTTTGTCATTTGGCCGTTTGTCGTTCAACAAATCATCTAATGACACTTATTAGTCTGGATTTGGTGGAAATATCCAATAATATTTTGGGTGCTTACTTTTTGTTAACATCTGGCAACAATAACGATATCCAGTGAGATCTTTGAGGAAAGCTATAATGTAGCAAAGTGGATGTAACCCGTAGATTGAGAGAAGATTATTTATAGACTTGCATCTATGGTCCTGTGCATTTCTTTAATCTGCAATACGTTTTCTATCCTTGAGCAGACAAAAGAATGCTCAATCTTTCACTTCTCTTCTGGAATAGGTCTTTAAACCTCCCACTTTTCTATGGCAGGAACTTAATATTACTGAAGGCATTGTCAATAAATTGCAGACTGTTGGATTGAGGTTTTGTGGAATTGCGGATCAGGCCCTTCCTAGATTGAGAGGTGCCCTTCCTGCTGGTATGTTTGTCATCAAAGAAACATACCTTGGAGTACTTTTTTTGGTCTCGACTCTTGAGTTGGATCTTTTATTTGGTTTCCGTGATGGCAATGCAGATATACTTACCCGCAAGGCACTTGATGAACTTTCACAGCTTTTTAACTATTTACGAATATGGAGGATCGATAAACATGTTTTCATAGATCCCCTTATGCCACCCACCGAGGATTATCATAGGGATTCATTTTTTCAGGTAAATATGTTTATAAAATCATCTTCCATTTTCTTGGAAATCTATGTTACTTCTAACAATTCCGGCATGAGTTATGTACTGGTTCATTGCTCTTCTAAGAAGACAAATTGTTTCATTGTGGTGCTAATATTGTGTTATCTTGAAAACTTAAGCAAGCGTGTTTCTATGCTTGTGGAACAGATTTATTTAAGAAAGGATAATAGTCTTGGCTCTCTTACGGAAGGAACCTTGCTTGCTGTTGGTGGTCGCTATGATTATCTCCTTCACGATATGTGGCAATCTGAATATGTAGGTTCCCATTATATGTATATCTCTTTATTTGAAGTATGATTGGATACAATGTTACTCTTCAGCCAAAAGTTGTGTGGCTTTATGTTCTGGATCTAATTATATTTGTTTTCAGATTTTACTTTGAGAAAGAGACTTGGGATCTTGCTTTATGCTATTATATCCGTTTGATATGTATATTATCTTGATGAACTGGCTTACTTTGATTCCATCAGAAATCAAATCCTCCTGGAGCAGTTGGGACCAGTCTTGCTTTAGAAACCATCATTCAGCATTCTTCTGTTGATATCTACAGACCCTTTAGGTATCAACTAATGTTTGCAGCTCCATCACCATTGTTCTTTTGTATCAACTAATGTTTTCACATTTCATGTAGAAATGATTCTAGCAGAAGTATTCTTGTTTGTTCAAGAGGGGGAGGCGGTTTACTGGAGAAACGTATGGAGCTGGTCGCTGAACTGTGGGAGGATGATATAAAGGTTTGTGGTTAAAATTTAAAAGCTTTTTTTTTCTAACTACTTTACGTTTAAATGACATATGTGATGTCCTCAGGCTGAGTATGTTCCGATGTTGGATCCAAGCCTTACCGAACAATATGAGTATGCTAACGAGCATGATATTAAATTCCTTATTATCATATCGGACTCTGGTGTTTCTCAAAAAGGATCTGTTAAGGTGATTCTATATTCTAGCATTATATTCTTTGTTAAGCTTCAATAATGCAAAGTGTTTAAAGGGTAAACCAAGCATGCAACTTGTGAATAAGATCAGTTATGTAACTAGGCAAACTTCTGGTATTGATGATGTTGTCATGGAGTGGTATGTAACACTGATGAGAAGATATAATTTGCATAAATAAGGATGAGTAAAATCCAAATCATTGAGAGCAGAGATAGCTTTTCAAACCAAGCACGAGGAGCTTGCTTGAGTTGAGTCCCTAAATAACCCCTTTAAATAGAGAAACATTGTAAGGTTTTTAGATCAATAAAACTTGGAGGTTGTGTCATATTAATTGCCTCAGAAAGATGTTACTCTCTCCGTTCCAAAATTCGTGTAGATTTCTATTTAAGTCCGTCCCATGATAAGTGTCTGCTTTCATAAATACATAGTTATAACTTCTAAAAGTTCCAATGTTATCCAATTATGATGCACAGAGCATGGTTACTAGTTGGAAAAATTCATTAGTGAAATAATTATGCATTTCTAACTATGTGCTTTTTTCACTGAGGGTAAAGTTGTAATTCAACTAATTAAAAAGTGTAGTAACTATAGTGCTATGATGGTGTGCATTTTTTATTGTGGGCATTTGATTTCGGACAAGGGAGCATAAACTAACTTGTACTTGGCTTATTTCCCAACCCACGTGAGTAAGACAATAAGTACCAACTCAAAACATGAATCTATGTGTTGATTGAGTTTTTATTCATACTTAGTTTCTGCTTTTGGAAGGGTTAATTAACAAATAGACAGATTTATTTACCGATTTAAATGGATATTATGATTGTCTAATTCCATCTCTCTTCTCCAATGAAAGATATCAGTAACAATTTATTTGTTTTGTCAACTTGATTTTATTAAATTCATTATTGGTGGATGGTTTATGGTACCTTTAATGTTATCCAGATTCGTCATCTCGAGCTTAAGAGGGAGAAGGAAATCAGCCGAGAATCACTCACCAAATTTTTATCAGAAGCAATGGCATCTCAGTTTAGAAACACATCTATATGGAATTGAAATGCAAACATCAGCCTTTTCATATATAAACAGATTCACAGATACCAACCCAAACCATCAGCTTGCAATCTGGAGTTCTGATCGAAGGTCAAAACGCTACGATTTCAACGATTATGCTTTGCATTGGGAACTTTAAGTTTGTTCGTCAAAGGTAAGTGATCGAATTTTTGAACCAGTATACTTGACTTTTTATCATAGACAATCCTGTATAGGCATAATTTTCTACAGTTTAATGTTTGAGGAAAGAGAGGTTGTTTTTGTTACAGTTTTCTTCAATCAAGTTGGATATATTTTCATTTCATATGTAATTTTTTCGGATATAAAATCTATTGGAAATTTTGATGGTATAATAAATCTGAAATCTATTAGAGTTGAATGTAGTTTATTTATAAGATTTTAGCATTTGATTATCTATTTTGATGAAATAGACTCTCTTAGTTTTGCAGAAGTGCATAAGAAAAACAAAACCATTTGTTAGAATGATACCTTTTGGCAAACTAGCATTTCTTGTCGAAAAAGCTCATTCTTGTTTGCCTTTTCTTTTATATCCTTAAAAACATATTCTTTCAGAGGTTCATGTTCTTTGTCCATGATGTTTTTCGAGAATTGCAAGCCGCTGGTAGCATCATGGTGCATTGAGTTAGTGGCATATGTGTTGGAAGGTTTGAAGGCACCTAAATTCTCTGTATCGTTAATCTTCATTTGTGTTACAACTTTTTGATGTTTCGGGCTGCTATTTGCATCACCGTAGTAGTAGCAGGACAAACTCGATTACAATTGTGATGCAAACCACCACCCATTAATTGTTTGTTGTTTGATTTTCTATGGTTCGATTTCTTATCTACTCTTGATTTTTTTTTTAATTATTTGTAGTTCAACTGCTGTGGTTTGATTTTCTATGGTTCAATTGTGTTTGATTCCATATTCATCATAGGTGATTTATCAACATTGATTTGTAGGCTTGTTTGTATTTATGCATACTTTCTTATACAATTAGTTTTATATAAAAATGAAATTTAAATTGATTGTTTGTTGGATTTACCATATGTTGGTTAAATTGGTTACCAGTTTTATAAATAATAGCTAACTAGCTAGGTTTGGATGTCTCCAGTGCTTTTATCTTTCATGATGAATAAGGTAAGTGATCATATGAAGTTAATGGATAAATGCTTGTTGTCTTGCCAAGATAGAACAGTTTGGCTCATTTGCTGCTGAGGAGTGCAATTAATTACTTCAATATAATATATCCTCTTTGTCCTTCAACATGCATCCAAAATCAAATGCAACTACTTGATTAGTGGACCCAATAACCTAGAAGTCAATTTGGAATTTAATTTTGCAATAAAGATGGAGTAGGTTGCTTATTGTAACAATTTCTATCTTTGGGATCGCAATTTTCCCTAAACATGGGTTTTGATTCATCAACGTTCTCAGGGTTGATGATGTATATATATTGCATGATGTGCTTCTTATTTGCAATAAGTTGAACACGTTTTGCAATATGATAACATGATTCTTAATAACTTACGCCTTGAATAAAAATATAAACTTAAAATGTTCAAACATATATAATAGAGTTAATTACATATTTGGTTCATGTGGTTTGGTGGCTTTAACACTCTGGGTTCATTTTTAAAGTAATTATAGATTTGGTATCTGTGGTTTACACTTTATAACGTTTTGGTTTCCTAATTTATAACTCCACAAAATGGATTTAGCACAGGGGTATTTTGGTCTTTTAATAGTTTCTTATTTTTTATTAATTTTTTCTTTTTGATTTAATGTTCCATCTTCTTCAACTCAATACCATAAACACACACCAC
>LUCG01293639.1:0-22920 GCA_001633085.1 Carthamus tinctorius
CACAATAAATATAAATATAATATGATTTATAAAATATAAATATAATTTTGAGTAAATTACTTATCTGGTCCACGCATTTATAGATATGATAAAATAAAGAAAATATGCTAAAAGGTAGAAATAAATTGAAATTCCTTTCTAAAAACCTAAGAAATTTATATTCTTATCGTCGTCTGTGGAGTTCATACCCCCTACCGGAACTCAAAAGATGAACCAAACACATGAATAGAATATCGACCATTCTAATTGATTCAAATTCCGTTGGATTCCAACGAACCAAACACCACATTTGATTTTCTTAAGGAAAAAAGAAAGAAAAGACAAAAAGAGCCTTTCTTTTAACGGTTTCTATAACCTTCATAAACGGAAGTGGCCAAAATCAAACTTTTTTGCATACTAGAAGGGTTTTTGCATAACAAAAAAAAGTTAATAAGGACTAATCCAAAACTTTCAACAAACCACAAGGACCAAAAAGGATTTTCACCTTTTAAAAACACAGACTTTGTGTGGGAGAGATGATACACAACAACACAACAGATTCTATCCTTGGATTGACAGAATTGGAGGAAGGGGTTTACTTATTATCGTAAACCCTACTGAATCTCTCTACAGGGGTTTGCTGAATTTGCTCCTTTTCTTCTCCTTCCAATGGCTTGCAGACTCGCAGATTCTAGTTTCCTTTTGAAGGTAACATTGATTTCATCAGTAATTTGGGGTTTAATTTGGTTCATTTTAGACGTAATTTGAAATACCTGGGGTTAATTTTTGATTTTAGGGTCCCCAACAAAAGCCATTGCATGGGTATAGATTTGGGTCACTCTATCCAGCAGGTATGAATCCTTTTACTCCAGAAATGCTAAACCTCTTTATGATGTTTGTTTAATTTTGGAAATATGGGGTTTCACTATTTCATTGTGCATAGTCTGTTTGTGAAGAAATTGTGGCTTTTGAAACAGCATTTGAGGTTTGTTAGAATTGATGATTGTGCCCAATTCAAGTTCTTAGCTGCATTTTGCTTGTTTGATGTCAGACATAGTTGATGATATTGAGTCCCCCCCCCTCCAAAAAAAAAAAAANGGAAACTTCAGCCCTTTTCGCTTGGATAATTCATCCAGACCCGTGTGTTTCAGTTGTGGGAGCGACACCGATAGTTTTGACACCTTTGTTAGACATTAAGAGAAAGTAGAAAGAGAAGTAGCTAATTAAAGTATCCTAAAAGTGATTGAGGTCCTTTTTGCCATATTTTTCACTTGTTTATACTTTATAGGCTGCCAAGGGACGGACTTGTCCTCCGTGTTCCTTAGAACGTAGAAGATTCTTTAAGGAATAAGTTGGGCCATGTTTAGCCCCCAAAATTGCCAGGGATTAGTCGGGTTTTGGCCCGGACACCCTTCCAAAAAAAAAAAAAAGATTCTTTAAGGAATATCGTCGGTTCTAGGGATGTCTTTGGGTGTGGAAGGGATCTTTTGGCGTGCCACCCTCAGGTGTGGATTTCTTTATGATCGATGCTAGTTTTGGTGCCATATTCTCATATCTCAAAAATAATACTGTAGAAATTCTAACTTCTAAGTGGATATAAAAGTAAATGTTACTAATGCCAACATTGTTATACTGAGGCAAATCAGACCAGACCAGACCAGACCAAAGGAATCTAACATATTATATATCCCACCAAGAGGTAGAGTCGGGAGTAAGATGTATGTAGACCTTTACTACTTCTTTTTCAAGCGACATAGATGTTGTTTTAGAGAAGACCCCAACTAACTTCTTACTGCTGAGGCAATTGGCTAAAAAGTCATGAAACTTTAGTCCCATATCTATACTATATTATAGAGCATTTAGGTTTAACCTCTTAAAAACTCTTACTTTTTTAAACATACAAGTGTTACAGCATTACATATAGAGAGGGAGGTTCAGGGGAAAACCCCTAAAGTTGATAACTGAAGAACACCTTGGTAACTTTTCATCTGGACAATATTCACATGTGCATACAAGTAACTAAAGCTGTTTTTGGTTTTCATGCACATGTGCATGTTACAAATTATTTGTATGCACATGTGCATAACGTACGTCCAATGAGCAATTACTAGGGTGTTTCTTAGTTTTCATTTTTTTGCAGTTTTCCTCTGAACTTGACCCTATATATATGTGTCTGTCAATAATGCATACAAAGTTTTTCAAATTTTACAATATTTCTTTGGTGAGCAATAAGAACAGAAGCTTGAAGGGTTTATGGAAACCCATATTACCCTTTCCATTGAATGGATCAAGTTTTGGAAACCCACATACCCATCTCAATTTTTTACAAAGAAACTCTGAATTGCCTTACTTATAATTAAATTTTTAATGAACAAATTATATAAAAAAACAGTACTTTATTATCTCTCATTTCATACCCATATTGATATTTACTTTTTTCATTTTTAAACCCAGTTTCAAAGTTCTAATCATGAGTATATGCACATGCGGGTATGTTAGTACTATATTTTTACCATATTATACAATATTTACAACTTGTTATTACATATATATAACTTATTAATAAGTTTTAATTTTATAAAACTAACTCATAACCAACTTATAACCATACTAATACAAGATAAGCGGTGAGATTTTCTAATACGGCAAGTACTCCATAAAACTGATGACCAGCATAAGACGCTCTCTTGCTCTAAAAAACACACAACTTCATAAAATAAAATCGAGAGGGACAAATAGAGATGTATTGCGCTGCATTGCGCGGGTACTCTTCTAGTCCCGTCGTGGACAGTGGTGTAGTTTTAGGAGTAGATTTTAGGACTATATTAGTTGGGTGTGTGTGTAATCTCCCGTTCAAAAAAAAAACAAGTAAATGTTTAGGATTTTTATACAACTTTCAGAAGTCGATGGATAAAATGGCATTTAATTTCCATGATCTTTTAGGCAATTAAACTATTTTTGTTTGTAATAATAACAGAAGGCGAAAGAAAAATAGAAAATGTGTATTGTCCTTAGCTTTCTCAAAATTTATATTTAGTCACTTTCACATAATCCATATCTATGTCACTTTCACAAAATTCATACTTATGTCACTCACCTAACAAAAATTAATAATATTAAAGGTTACCTTTTGTTTTATGTGTTAGTTCTTATCACTATTGTTGAATGGCCACCCAAGTTCCATTAAATCTTCGTATGACCACTTCGCTTCCAAAAATCTCGGTTGCTAACCTAACAATACCAATACAATGACCACTTACCTATCATTTTGTGTGCTATTTTTGGTCCCTATCGTTGAATGGTCACCCAAGTTTCATCAAATCTTTCCTTTTGTCACTCACATATTACAAATCAAAGGAATGATCACTCACCTTATACCTTTTTGTCCTATTTTAATCAATATTTTGCTTTTCCCCTAATCTCATTGTACTGTTATGAGTTACATTGCGAGGCCCAAATTGGGCTTTCTTCTCTAAGGTATAACATGCATAAAAGATTAAAAATGCAAAGGTTTAGAGGGAAATAATGAAAAGGAATAATAAAGGTTAAAAACCATCAAACTATCATATTCTTTTTCACAATTTATTCTTCAAGGTTAGCATTTTTGTTGTAAGTTGTACTTAATAGACAAAATGTGTTACTTGACGACCCAATTTGGGTGTTAAAACTGTGCTATATAAGGGTAAAATGAGATATTTGAAAAAGATATAAAGTAGTGATTAGAATAGAAACTCTATTATTCTTTTTTTTACCATTGTTTCTTCAATGTTTGCATTTTCAATTTTTAATTTAGGTATTGTGTACTTTGTAGGCAACATGTTACTTGCTAACCATAAGTTGTCAATATTATAAGTTAATAGAATTTAATCATGTAATTGTACCCATAAGTTACGACTGTATATTCTACCATCAGATGACTTCATTATTGACATAGTAACTTTGCGTCGCATTGATGTTTTCAAATATTTGCATGTAACTTTTTCCAACAGATATGTAGTGTCTTATACTTTCATGATTTGACAGGCACATCTTTTTTGAAGTGGGATATTCTACCTAAATGTAGAACCAAACATCAAACATATGTAGTTCCTTTGAGAAGGACTAAAATAGTACAAGCAGTGACTAGTTCTGTTACAGCACCATTACCATCAGACAGTGCAGAAGAGAGGAAAGAATTATGTGAAAGTTACGGTTTCCGGCAAATTGGAGAACCACTCCCGGACAATATCACCTTGAAGAACATTATCGATACTCTTCCCAAAACTGTATTACACTCATACTTATTATCTTTTCTGTGCCTAATGCGGCCTAATTGAATGCTTGACTTTTCTTTCGTGAGTAAAGACCAAAAGCAAACACAAAATATATAACACACTGTTGTATCTTCAAATTTTTAGAATTGCTGAATCCTAGTTTCAATGTGTCATAAATTCATATCCTTGCAAATAGGCATAGATTGGTTATTCTTTCTGCGGTAGACAAACCATGGGGCTTGAGGCATTTGTTGTCAGGGTTTTAACCTGTTCATATCTAATGCTATCTCTAACTTTTTGAAAGGTGTTTGAGATTGATAACGTGAAAGCATTGAAGTCGGTATTGATATCTGCAACTTCATATGCTTTGGGGCTTTTCATGATTGCCAAATCTCCATGGTATCTTCTTCCATTGGCTTGGGCATGGACAGGAACTGCAGTTACAGGGGTAAACGATAATTCTCTTTTAGCTATTAGTTTTTTCTTTCCATATTTTTATTTGCTCTAATAACACAGTTGAACACAGACAGAGACTTTTTTGATGGTATCACCACCCTCAATAGTTTTACTTCATAAATTTTACTTTCATGTAATTGTTTTTAATATGGAATTGGAATTGGAGACTTTTTATAAATATGGAATTGGAATTGTAGATATTTTCATAAATATCTACAGAGACTTTTTATTTCTTATACCCATTGGAATTGGAGACTCCTATTATTGTTTTGCGAACATATTTACAGGCCAGATTATTTCATTTTATGATTTAATTAGAGGTTTGCTTTTAATATATACTGTGACACGCCAATCATTCAGTGTGCAACTCTTAAGGGATTAAGATTTGAGTGGTTTCCTGAGTCCGTGGTGCATTCTGTTTCCAATTCCTGATCCTAGATTTTGTACATCATATGCTTTTTTTCTTTTCTGTTTTTGTATTTCCTTGTATACTTAATGTTTCTTTCTCTTTGTCATTTTTTTTTCCGAAAGTTCTTTGTAATAGGTCATGATTGTGCACACAAATCTTTCTCAAAGAACAAACTGGTGGAAGATATTGTTGGAACTTTGGCCTTCCTGCCATTGATATACCCTTATGAGCCATGGCGTTTCAAGCATGATCGACATCATGCAAAAACAAACATGTACGTATTATATCATCTACTAAATTTCTTCTGTTAGCTGACTTTCGGGCATGGTTCAAAAAACTTAATTTACCATCATGCTCATTTACAATAGCCTCATTTTGCTTTTAGCTTCTAGTGAATTTATCCATCTTTATCTGGTTGAGTGGATGGATAAGGATTGAGAAAATGTGTACATGGTTCAGTGGTTGATTATCATTGTCACTTGTGTTAAGGGTATATTAGTCGATTCACTTTCAGAAGATTTTCAATTATATAAGGATATCCCAAATGCCCCATGCTAGATACAATTATGATGATGATGGGTAAATAGGTAACTTTATAGCTAGGAAAAAAAATTCCTCCAAGAAGAGTAATATTGCAAGTTTCATGTATAGAACATGTACATAGTGCACACACACACACACACACATATATAGTGTACGTATATTTGTATGTATGTATTAGATTAGATTAACCTGTTGTCACATGGGTAAAGTTGATTATTTCTTAAATAATAGGAGTGCATCTTTGTATATGCAGCAACTTACCAAGCTTCACTACCCTACATTCTTTGAAAATCTAGGTTGGATGAAGATACAGCTTGGCACCCTGTAATGGAAACACATTTCAAGGAGAACCCAATTTTCCAGAAGGCAATCATATTCGGATATGGTCCTATTCGCCCCATCATGTCTATATCGCACTGGTAATCAATCCTACATATGTGTACCCATTTCGATAAAACAAATTTCTTTTTGCATGGCACATGCAAAACTGTTATTCATGATTAAAGTGACTCACACATTGTTTCATCCCTGTTTCATTTCATTGGAACTTGTAGTTGTTAACCATCATCTTCTCAGGTTAATCTGGCATTTCAATTTGAATAAATTCAGACCGAATGAAATTGGAAGAGTAAAGATCAGTCTTGCTTGTGTTTTTGCATTCATGGCAATTGGATGGCCGTTAATTGTCTACAAGGCCGGGATAGTTGGATGGATAAAGTTTTGGTTAATGCCATGGTTGGGCTATCATTTTTGGGTAGATACTACTTTCTCGTCTCCTTTTGTTTGTTTCTCCAAGAATCCATAATATCCCTGTAGATATTTAATTAAATTTTTTACCAGCCATATATATAGGGGTGGGTTCAAATGAAAACTCATCTTCCATTTCGAACAACGCGATACGTGTCACATTATGTATGTATGAATAACGAAGGTGAATGTTCATGCATTATTCATGATGAATAATACAACATTCAAGATGAATAATATATTATTCATTTTAATGCTATATTATTCACCTTGAATGTTGTATTATTCATTATGAAGTAATGCATAAACATTTATCTTCCTTATTCATATTGAATGTGACATGTGTCACGCTCTGGCTGTCCTCACGTGCACAATGAAAAATGAGTTTGTAGCCGAACTTTCGTCTATATATATAGGCAAAGGATCATGTGATAAGTTGAGGTTAACGTGAGAAGTGGATCTGAACCGTTGATCACTTTTAATCTCATTCCCTCCCATGAATTGCGCTTTAGAAGGGAGTTGATCCGGTGCATCTCATTCTAAGGTGCATTCATTTCTCATCCAACGGTTGATACCACTTCTAACGTTAATCTCAACTTCTCACCGGAACACAACGCTATATGTGTGCGTGTGTGTGTATATTTATAATTGTTATTGTAGCAAGTTAATTTGCATTATGAAGAAACTTAATTTCTTTTGTGATGAACAAGTGATGGTTTTGATTTTATTTGCAGATGAGCACTTTCACAATGGTTCACCACACAGCACCTCACATACCTTTCAAATCTTCGGACGAGTGGAATGCAGCTAAGGCACAACTTAGTGGCACCGTGCACTGTGATTATCCTCGCTGGTATCTTCTCTTGTACTCTTGATAGACATTTTTTTGGAGGGTAGATGTTCTTGGATAAGGGTAGTTGATTGCTTGTGGGTCCGTAGTTGGGATGTTTTTTTTATTCAAGTTTGAGGCCAAATGTTTGGTTAATTGGTTAACGGTTGTCGTTTGTCAAATTGGTTAACAGCTGATTCTTACAGTGGGCTATTTCTGTATTAGTTTGTTAAATTATTGTAGATATAGTCGGATTTAAACTAAAACTTTGTTATCATACTGTACAGGATAGAGATCCTTTGTCATGATATCAACGTTCATATCCCCCACCATGTCTCCTCAAAGATTCCAAGTTACAACTTGCGTGCAGCTCATAAATCTCTTCAAGAGAATTGGGGAAAAGTAAGATTCTTCGCCTTTTTTGTTTATGCATCATGATCGTTTTTTGGCAAGCTGTACTAAGCTTACAAGTGCGATATACCGAGTCTGTTTGATTTGTTTTGTTTTACATCCCAAACCAAACTTAATTATGAGTGGGAGGTTTGGGGTTTGACTCCATCCCCCATATTGGTTGTAGGTCCGGTACGGTGTGGGCGCTTCAGAAGTTGGCGTCATACGCCCTTTTTGGACAATTTGAATAAAATGGTAGGCATCATCCCTAGATTAACTAACATTACTTTGTTTGTATCTCGTACAGTATATGAATGAGGCCTCATGGAACTGGCGCTTAATGAAGACGATCTTGACGATTTGCCATGTCTACGACAAAGAGCGTAATTACATCTCGTTTGAAGAGATTGCTCCCGAGATATCCCAGCCAATCGCATTACTTAGAAGGGTAATGCCCGACTATGCTTAACTCAATCATTTGTTTTTTTATTTACATATTTCATTAATTGTTAATGCTATATATTTTCCTTTATATACAAAAAAAGTTACACCATTCTCCGAACGAGGCTTCTTGGTGGTCCGTATATGATTTTTGTGCAATATTGCGCGCATAATTTTACTTGTAATGCTTTAAGTGAGCAATACTCATTTGCATACACACACACACACACGCACATATACAGGGGCAAGTTCTGTTAAGAACCTAAGATTGACTAGCAACTTGGGAAAGACCTATAGCGCTACAGGTGGCATATTCATCAGGAATATAAATGTATTCATTTGTGTGATTAATGATGAATACTTCTTCTATATTCATCATGAATGTGTTATTCCGCTATAAATCGTTAATGGCTACAAACAACATGCGAAGGAAACTAAAACAACCAACACCAATCTAGATAAAACATAAACACAAATAACAATTAAAGGCAACATTCGTAGTACTTTGTCATCATCACGTATTTGATCTCGCATGATTGCAAGTAGCGACGATATAACTTGTACTTGCTTGATCTACATAAACAAACACGCAAATAATAATCACATGTAGCATCCGTGGTACTCTTTCATCGTTGCATATTTGATCTGGCATGATTGCAAGTACCGACGATATAACTTGTACTTGCTTGATCTAAATAAAACATAAAACACAAAAATAACAATCAAATGCATCCATAATACTTAGTCATCATCACACATATTTGATATGGCACATTTGCAAGTATCAATGGTATAACTTGTACTTGTTTAATCTAGAACCTCATGTTGTTATCATATAAAATAGATGTCATCCTTGAAGTTCTTGTTAGGATTAAACGTCACACACACACACACACACACACACACGTGAAAACAAACCGAAAACGATAAAAGAGAAGAACACAACAATTACGTGGTTCACACGATCGAGGTGATCGTGCTAATCCATGGGGGTAACTAGGGTTTTCTTTTCTGTTGAGATGCATCAATGTTTGCAAGTACAAGAGATTATATAGACAAACTTGGTTAGGGTAACTCTCCTAATCAAGGAAACAAGGAAAGAGAGCTACGACGGACTCCTTTTACTATGCCTCCTCCTTTTTGTCTAACCTAGTGGGCCGAAGCCTACATCCCAACAATCTCCCATTTGGAGGTTTCGAAACACGTTCACTTGCACTCCTTTTTACTTCTGTAAACACCAACTGAGCTTGAGCCCCCTAGTTGCCACCGCCTTCTCAACACTATTCCTGAAGGCAAGCTGAAGTTCATAAGAACTTCAGCTTATCCAACGTCACAGATTTGGTGAACATATATGTTGGATTCTTTGCACCTGCGATATTCTTCAAAATCATCGTACCATCACAGAGTGGATTTTGTTTTGGAAGATAACAAATAAAATAAATTATTTGTCATTGTAATAGATCAAAACATAAGTTTAAATTTTATTAAAATAAGTATCATTTGATAACGGTAAAAAATCGATATTATAGCTTTATTTGATAAATATTTTTTTTATGTACTTAGAAACAAAAAAATTGCAGTACTTGTGTGACAACCTCTAACGCACCTATACCGCACAATGAATTTTGGTGGGACACGTATCTCGTTTCGAACACTTATTGTGTGGAGCAGTATTCATTTATTTAAGCAGAGGTACATGGTTTATCCAATTGATGGATCAACCAACAAATCATTCACAATGATTGTAAGTAACTCAACGGTAGAAATATAAGAAACATTGAGTACAAATATAATACAAAATAATACTTACTTTACTGGATATCACAAACAAAAGAATTTATACAAATCAACAATTGACAATTCAATACAGGAATCCAAATGGTGCTTGAAGACGAGATCATTTGTTTAATTAGGGCATGTATATGTAATAGATTAGTCCATATATTATTTTAAGTTCTATCATAATATAATATTTTTTTTATAACATTTACTTAGACATATTAGTTCTTATATAGTATAGTATATATGTATGGTATATTATATATACATGCAGTGGACCTTATATATAATAGAACACATGTGTAAATTTATAGTGAATGTCATATATCTCAGTCTATCGGTGATTAAATCAAATATGTCATTGCATTGTATATTTTGTTGCAAAATAAAACCAACTTACAACACACAACCTTATACTCGCAAAAAAATGACAAAGGATATGGAAAATGATCTTTCCAACCTAAAGACTTATACGAACTCTTCACATCCTAATCTGAATTGGGAAAAGTCTTCCGGCACAACATACGTGCATACAACACGAACTTTTCCTTCACATCAATGGGTGTAAAATTGGATAATTCAATGGCCAATATGACATCAGGAATACTTTTCGTGCACACGAAACAATATATCATAAAATTGACCAATTGGTTCCAAAGGATGGACAACCTAGGCACTTATAGTTATATTTCTATGATGATCAAATAGAGTTTTCACATAGACTCGAATGACCAAATCTTGACAAAATATTGTTCAAATACTGACACATGTTCTTGCTACAAACCCGTATGCGATAACGTTTCGAAGCCTTGCTGAGCTAGGACCTCTCGACAATTATAGTCACTT
Source organism: Carthamus tinctorius (assembly GCA_001633085.1). Taxonomy (NCBI): domain Eukaryota; kingdom Viridiplantae; phylum Streptophyta; class Magnoliopsida; order Asterales; family Asteraceae; genus Carthamus; species Carthamus tinctorius. Next base: position 10,673 of record LUCG01293639.1, read on the forward strand.
TGAACACGTCATTCAAACTAGACCAGAGAGTGTACAACTGGCCAACCACATTTGAGGTTTGATCAAAATAAAATTTATCTCATGGGAGACACACATACATATTATACGTCACACCCAATTCTACGATTCTACAGGTTGTTGCGATTTGAGTTGAAGGTATAACAACATCATTGCATACAAAAGAAGTATCATTGTGTACGAAAGATCTGACTACAGTTAAACAATCGAACCTTACTTCTCTTGTTATGATCCTTTGGGTTACCCACTGTTCTTTCTCAATGGTGAGACTGAATCGTTTGTAAAGAAATTCCAGACCCCACAAACCATCTTCAAACATCGCTTGGTCGTCACACACATGATGCACGACCCTTGTGGTCATTTAAGACAGTCAACTCCTATGGAGGGTGAGCCAAGTAAATGTTGTTTCAGATACCTTAGGCAATTCAGCAACACCACGACATATCCAGATGACTTATATCCGATGTATCGTAGAAGAAATAACATAATGCAGGTAGATATACGAGGAAACACCCTTGATAATCGATGGATGGTTCTGTATAATCCAAAACTTCTAATGGTGTTTAATTTATATCAATGTTGAGACTTGCTCTAGTATAATATCTGTCATATATATATTCAAGTATGTTTACAAATTTCATGACAGGCAGACTATCAATATCGATCCAGATGGATATGGGATTGTTATCAATGAGATAAAAAGGTTTCAAAATTCCCGATATGTCTCTTCTCCTGAGGCAATATGAAGAATTTTCAGTTTTAGACTCTCTCAAATTCAACCTCATGTAATGGCCTTCCAACTCCATCTCCCGAATAACCAGTTTGTTAGGTTTTCAGATAATGATACAATGACAGACGTTGTTGATAAAGAGAAAGAGAGATAAAAGAACAATGTTAACTACCTTCTATCATAGAAATAAAGTAAAGTAGATATGACTGCAAGAAACTACTTATATAAATATTTTCTAAAATATTATACATGGAACGCAAGATCACGATAGTGGAATTCTCGAAGAAATGGATCAATGAGAGGACATTTGGTTTATGCTAATCCAGCTGAAGGAGAGCGGTTCTACCTGCGTCTACTTTTGAGTCATATTAGTGGGCCTACATCATTTGAAGATCTTTACACAGTTAACGGGTTACTACACCAGACATTTCGAAAAGCAGCTCTAAAGAGAGGGTTAATAGAGAATGACGATAATCTTTCCCAATGTCTTGCAGAGGCCTCCTTGTTTCAGTTTCCAAGTGCTCTTAGAAGGCTATTTGCGACAATACTGATTTATTGTGAAGCGGGAGATGTTCACAAGTTATGGGATGACCACTATGATTCACTTTCTGAATATTACATGCGGCAATATGACAGTGTTCAACGAGTCCAGGATTCAAGATTCCTCTTAATTTGGACAATAACTCATTTTGTAACATCACACAACAGAGTGGGACTGCTCAAGTACATCATGATGCAAGACTAATCATTTAGGACGAGGCATCGATGGCTAAGAGATAGGTGGTGGAGGCTCTTGATCGAACAATGCAATATCTCATCGAAAACAGACTTCCATTCGATGGAAATATAATAGTCATGGCAGGTGATTTTAGACAAGTGTTGCCAGATGTACGTCGTGGTATTCGAGCATAAATTGTAGACTCTAGCCTACGGATGTTGCCTCTTTGGTCTGCACTTAAAAAGATACGATTAACTATAAATATGAGAGCGTTTGTTGATCCATGGTTTTCAGAATTCCTCCTACGAGTTGGCAATGGCAATGAGGAAACGATTGATGAGACTTTTATTCGCATACCTGACGACATGACAATTCCATATGACGATGAACGTAACTAGAAAGATGCTTTGATTGATGCAATATTTCCATCTATGCAAATCAATGGAGCTGCATCAGATTACATCATTTACAGGGAGATATTATCAACAAAAAATCAATTTGTCAAAGAGATTAATGATGAGTTGATCAAAAGATTATGTGGATAAGAAAAAATCTACTATAGTTTTGACGAAACACAATACTACATATTACCGAACGTGAGATTTAACTTAGTAAAAAATGTGAGATTTAACTTAGTCCGGTTCAAAATGTGAGATTTAACTTAGTCCGGTTCTTCATTCCACTCCTCGTTGATAAGGACCCCTCTAACTGCGTTCCTTGTTTCTCTGTTTTTAATACAAGTGTGGAAGAGTTTTGTGTTCTCATCCCCCTCTAACATCCATTTCACTTTCGCCTTTTGTCTAATTATCCCGCTTCTTTTATCTTCTATGCTTGGGTTTACCGCCCCTTATCTTCTTTCTTTCAGCCGTCACTATCATATCTTCCTTACCTTCTTCGTTTTTGCTCATCGTCGAAATAAAGAACTCGCCATTGCCTTCCGTTGCCAGTTTCTATTTAAAGTCTCTCTACCCATGGATTGGGTCAGATTTTAGAAAGCCTTCAAATTCCACATCTGGTCTGAAGCCTAATTGTCGTGTATTTTTGGCTTAATGACTTTGGGCCCAACATCCCAAAAATTAAGGGCCGTATTAATTTCTTGGGCTAATCCCATTGCATTTGGTCCACTTGTTGGTGGTGGGCCCTCTTCTTACGTCCCCTTTACTTCATTGCTTGTAGATGTCGTATTTCTAGACCCACCTGACTTTACGTCTTCCTTTCTACAATTGGGTCGGTGGCCTTGGAATTGACGTCGCCACCAGCTCTACCTTGGGAACCGATTTTTTTTGCTTGCAATGATTTCCCATGTCCTTCTTGTCAGAGACGACGTGCTCCCGTCGTTGGCGACTTTGTAGTTCTCATCGGCGACGTTTGGTCATGCTCTTTGTTCCCTCCCTTTCTCGTATCCTTTAACCATTGGTATCTCACCATTCCTATTATTTGTCTTTGAGGATGACTCCTCGAAACAACTACCTTCGCTCCCACGGTCTGTCTCACATAAATAATCTTCGCCTGACCACTCGGAATCTTCGAATTTCGTCGCCTCTGAGTCGCTACTATTTCCCCCTCTTTTATTCTTTGTACTATCTTTTCTGCAAACCTCCATCATTAGTGATGGTTCTTCTTCTGTCACACTTATCCGGAAGTACAAGCTTCCCACCTTTATCTTTTCCAGACTTTCAATTGGAGAGAGTATAGAATTGCAAATATGGACTTTACCCCAAGCAAGATTGTCTTCATCCATAAGTTCACAATTTTTTAGCTTCATGACTTGCCCCCTATCTACTTGCAATGCTTGTAAAGGTCTCGTCGTTCTACATGTGCAACGATACACCCGCAGTCTTCAACCAAGTAAGCCGCTCCAGCGCTCGGTAGCCTTCCAACCACTTTCTTAGACTTTTGATCCAATAATGAAATCCATGCTACTTATTCTCTACTACCTTATCAACGGTTACTTCCCCGTCAACATGAATAAGGATTTGATTACTTCCAAGATGTTTGATTTTGCTTGCGGGAATAGAACTCCCAGAAACACCTTTTCAATTGCTTCTACGTTATCTTCAGAGGCAATCCTTCAAACCAAACAACTCTTCAGGTATTCCTTGTTTTCCTCCTTACCTTGCCATGTTCCTATAACGTCTTCTATTGGTACCAAATTTTCCTTTCTTGTATGGTCTTGTCATTTGTTTCTGTTACCATCCCTGCCTTTTGCATTCCAGTTCGTGCTGTTTCTAGATACCTTCTTCCCACTTGTGGTTTCCCCAAATCGATCTTATTGCCATACTAAGCTCGATCACCCCTTTTTCTAGAATTCCATTACTGCTACTCGCCCTTCTATCTTGCTCCCTCGGGAACACTCCGAGCTTAAAATTACCTATCCATATATTTCCTAGTTTTCTCTCTACCTCCCCTGTATTCCATCCATCCCTGTATCGAATAAACTCAAATCTCTCGCCGTTCCGTAACCTCTTCCTTGCCAAATACAAATCAGTCGCATCGCCATAACTTTTTAACATTCTTCATAGTCTCGACGCCTCCCAGGTTTCCGGAAAACTGAAGAACATGTAAGACTTCTTGTTTCGGTTCCTAACACCCTGTTTAGATCGGTCTTGAAAATTGTTTATCTCTCCCAATTTTAACCAACTTTTGGTGAGAAGCCATTAAAAAGTTGTTTCTTTCTCTTCATCTAGAGAGTTTAGGTGATTCTTTGTATTTAGAGAAATCTTTAAAATTTTATTTATTTTAAAGAATGGTTTAGCAAAGTTGTTGAAGCACTTTAGAAAACAAAAACATAATCTTTTCTATTTTAACAATGTTGTAGGAGATGCTCAATAGATTAACAAACTTTAGATTAGCATTTTTGACACATATTTAGGCTCATAGGTTGTGCTTGGCAAAAATAAGCTTAGCTTATAAGTTAGTACATGTTTGGATGACCCATAAGCTAGCTTATTAAAATGCTAGCTGGACAGTGTTTTAGGAGTTTTTTTGTAGTTTTTCCAAACCCTTATTAATATTAATGATTATACTATAAGATACCCTTTTTAGTCATTTTACATACTCATAAATCAGTTTTTACCAAACATAATTTGTACAACATTAACCGATTTAACCACATTCTAAAAACAATCCAAAAACAAGAAAGAAACCTCTTTGTGTTTGAAACCCTAGAAACCGTGTTTGAGAGGCACGTGTGAGTTCACACACACGAAACCAAGTAGGGTTTAATAGACTCGGTTTCGCTTCACTCTTCTTCCTCTTTCTCCTCTCCTCTTCTGCTCCTTTTTCCGTCCCACTAATCCCAAATCCCAAATCAATCCATCCAATTTATGCATCCTTAGAAAAGAAATCAATCAACAATCTCCACCCACTTTTGATTCATGGCCGAAACTCTGAGCTTGATCGATAATAATAATAATATCATCATCAATCGTGAAAACCCAGATGGGGAATCGACGGAATCTTCAAAATCCCCTTTCAGAAGGATTGAGTTTCAGCTCGCCAGGAAGCCCTTCACTGGGTTCTCCAATGGCGGCGGCTGCGGCGGCGGCGATGGGAGTTTCCGCCTTGAAACGCTCAATCCGAGCTCCAAAAACACACACGGGAATCAGCTGGACACCGTTGGTGGTGGTGGGTCTTCGGGCAAGAAAAGAGATGCCTCCGAGTTGGAAAACGGGTTGGATCCGGAGCTCAGTTTTGGGATTACCTTCAGGAGAATTGTGAGTTTCTTCAAACCCTCTTGTAAAGTTTTATCATTTTTCAGTTTTTATTTGATGATGATGTTTCTTGTCCACAAATTTAGCTGAAGTTTTATTAGTGATCACTTTTGTGTCAAAAGATGTAGAATTCATTGCAGCAAAGATGGTTATTCTGCATTTGGTGAACTTTGGTTCCATTAGTTTTAGACATAAAATAACATCCAATAATGACAAATGAGTTGCTCAAATTAAAAACAATCAATTTAGTGTATTGGTTGTGATTCTGAAGGACCTTCTTGGAAGGGAAGTTTTGCCATTTTCATGGGCCAAAGGGAGTGTCTTTTAACTATGGATAACTTCTAAAAAGATGGAATAATGAGAAATGTAAGAAAGTAGTGACAAATAAAGTTGTTGTTGTTGTTGTGGTTTTAGGAAAAATGTGTCATTGCAATATGTTTCTCTTGGTAAGGATTGAAGACTATTTTTATTTTTTAGTCTATTAGTTATGCTCATTTATTATTTCGTTAGTAAGCGGAAATATGGTTTCTTTAAGTCAATATGTTTTGAAATTGCTAAGTTTAAGCTTCTAATTGGTTTTCTACATCACTATTACCAGGATCATTGAAGGTTTCTTGGTTATATATAATATATTTCTAACAGTTATGGGTTTTTGATTTCTAGTAATGTTGGGTTTTTGTGAAGTAGAGAAGTTTTTGAATTGCCAAGTTTAAAGTTCTATTTAGTTTCTTGAGTTGCCATTTGTAGGAGTATCAAAGGTTTGTGCTATAGTATTTTCAATCATTTGGTTTTCTTTAATTGGTATTTCTAGGAGTTCCGAAGGTTTTTGGCTTATATTCTCCTTTAAGAAATAAGGATTGCTTATTTCATTTTGTATATATGCATCCATGATGTGATAGGGATCATGATTCACATGTATGGTCTATATGTTTCTGGTTTAATTTGTTATTCATAATCAAGTTTTTTGTTCATTCCATTTGTAGTAGTATGCTTATTTACTTTTTCCAAGAGAGTTGGCAACATTCTCAGCTGTACTTGCTATATTACTAATTCTATTTTCTTTGTTTACTGAGAATTTTGAGATGTGCTTGGCTTCTGATTTGGATTTTCTCTCAATAGCTTTTGGAAAATTTCAAATAATTCATTTGCTTATTAGATTTGCTTCATACCATGTTTGTTTTCGTTTGGCACTGCGATACATTTGTTCATCAGCCATGCATTTGGTTAAACTCTTATATAGGTTCAGGAATTTTTATTTATTTGTTTTGTTTTGCCGTGAATTTGTTGTGTCCCATCTTCATCTCTGTGTTCTTCAAATGAACCCTCCTAAATCTTGATTATAAAGTTTTATTTTTGATGTTGAATGTTTACATATTTGTGCAATGTGCTTGATCTAATTCATATGGTTATTTTCTCTTATTTCTTTAGTTGTGGATTCATGCTCTTTTTCTCTAGTGTTGGCCAGTTTATCAGCATTGATCTCACTTCTAGTTTACATATGATGAGTCTGTATCATTCTTATCAATTTAAAGTGATACATAACTGTTTCTTGAAAATATTTTTATGGTGTGACAATCTTCAGGGTGCTGGATTGGAGAATCTTGGGAATACTTGCTTTCTGAATTCAGTACTGCAATGTTTAACATATACAGAGCCTTTAGCTGCATACTTGCAAAGCGGAAAACATCAAGTTACTTGTAAGTATATAATATTTTACATCAATAAATAGACACTCACAAACATGCATATCTATGTGGTTCTTGTGAGATAACCGACTTTGTTGAATTTTTTAAGCATCTATTTTAGTATTTTAAAGGGTTAAGTTGCACACTTTAGCATGTATTGAACTGCTTTTGAAGTAAAGCTTATCATTTGTTTGAAATATCAGTTCTCGCATGCTTGTGGAAGTAAAGAGATTTGAGTTCGTGGAATATAGCAAAGGGGTTGACCTTCTATTAGTTGTGGACCTTCTTTTTCATTTACTTGGTTACTTTATCTTCAATCGTTGCATCATTACCTAAAAAACATTTTAATTTGTCTTAGTTAAAAGATTTTCCTCCATTTACTTTTTGAAGGTCGGAAAGCTGGATTTTGTGCTTTGTGTGCTATTCAGAAGCATGTCAGCCGTGCACTACAATCGTCTGGGAGATCATTGGCACCTAAGGATCTCGTTTCAAATTTGCGTTGTATCCTTTCATAAGTTTATGTTAATTACATTCTTGATTAGGCTTGATGAGTTCATATTTTTAGTTTATTATAAGAAATTTGCCAAAAAAATATTTTAACTTAGGTTTGATTGAAATAAGTTCATCAGATCGAAGTACAAACATGGTGTAAAATGCTGTTTTTAAAGTTGCAAGGCCATACGACTTATTTTATATGTGAACATCCTCAACCACATAATTAGGCATATCTAGAACCTTCCGGAATTCAAGACAAGAGGACGCTCATGAGTACATGGTAAATTTATTGGAATCTATGCACAAATGTTGCTTACCTACGGGAGTGCCTAGCGAATCTCAAAGTGCCTATGATAGAAGTTTGGTCCACAAGATATTTGGCGGTCGACTTCGTAGTCAGGTGTGGATTTTTATCAACACCCTTTGATTCTCCAAAAATAAATTTGGACGGATTTGCTTACATTTAGGGATAATTGCCGATTTTTTAGGTGAAATGCATGCAATGCAACTATTGCTCTAACAAGTTCGATCCATTCTTGGACTTAAGTCTTGAGATCTTGAAGGCAGACACCCTTTATAAAGCATTTGCAAATTTTACCGCTAAAGAACAGTTAGATGGAGGAGCTAAGCAATATCAGTGCCAGCAGTGCAAGCAAAAGGTCAAGGCTCTCAAACAGCTTACAATTCACAAGGCCCCCAATGTGCTTACCGTCCACTTGAAACGCTTTGGTTCCCATATGTCAGGCCAAAAGATCGACAAGAAAATCCAATTCGGCTCCACTTTGGATTTGAAACCTTTTGTGACTGGTACATATGTAAGTCTGAATGTTATTTCTCTTGGGTTATGTTTGGTTTTTGGTTTTCAGCTCTTATTGCCACTTATGTTTTGATTTGGTTAGGCATAAGACAATCCAGACCATTTGTTTTTTTCTTTTTAGTGCTTCTTAATCCTTAATTTCCCTTGATAAATTAAGTGATAACCTAGTAATTACCTCTTATTTTCCGTCTAGCACCATTTTTCCGGTTTCAACGTTGATTTTGGCCCAAATGCATCCTGAATTTGCAAATACGCAAAACATGAAGATTGCAGATCTGTGTGTTGGCTTTCCGGAACATCTTGAATTGCTTAAATCAGGGCTTCGGTGTGTGAGATATGATTAAAACTTTACAGCCTTGCAAAACTGGCAACATCCTTCTGTTTCTATTTTTGTTCTGTCCTTTGATCGTTGATGCTCACTTCAATTGACGTATTTAAGTTGATTTTTTGAGGGACAGAATAGACAATTATGCATATTCAGACGTTAGTCAATCTACAAAACCAGTCTTATTGATTCAGATTTTAGACTTCAGCACCTCTTAAAAAACAATTCAATCAAATCCGACATACAACAGTTATTTTTGCATTTGCTGTTGAAAATTAGTGCGGTGAGTGCTTAGCTTGCCTTTTTGGTGGTTTTATCATGTTTAAGATTTGTATATAAAACAATGCAGGATGGAGATTTGAAGTACACTCTTTATGGTGTTTTGGTTCATGCTGGTTGGAGTACACATTCTGGTCACTATTACTGCTTTGTTCGGACGTCTAGTGGCATGTGGTACTCACTTGACGACAATCGGGTAGAGTACAGACTTGACTTAATCATATAAATGATAAAACTGTCATTTTCTTTTATTATTATGGCTTACTCTTTTTGATTCAAACAGGTCATTCAAGTCAGTGAGAAAAAGGTGTTTGAGCAAAAAGCCTACATGCTGTTTTACTTTCGAGATAGGAAGAGTTTTCCATCAAAGAAGCCTGCAGATGTCGGTCACCAGAAAGACAAGATTGTGACAAATGGTGCACGAAAGGAGACCCAAATGAATGCTGCTCTAAGTAATGGATCATTAAATGCCCATAAATCTTTGGCTGCTGTTGGTGCTGAGAGAAATGGATTCAGTCTGAATGTGCCAAAAGAGACCCAAATGAACAACGATTTAAGTAACGGGTTATTAAATGGTCACAAGTCTTTGGCTAGTGTTGGTACTGAGAGAAACGGGTCGAGTGCCGATGCACCAAAAGAGACCCAAATTAACGCCAGTTTGAGTAACGGATCGTTAAACAGTCACAAGTCTTTGGCTAGTGTTGGTACTGAGAGAAACGGGTCGACTCTCGATGCACCAAAAGAGCCCCAAATTAACGCCAGCTTGAGTAACGGATCGTTAAACGGTCACAAGTCTTCAGCTACAGTTAGTATCGTGAGAAATGGGCTCAGTAATTTTGCACCAGAACAGACCCAAAAGAAAGAAATTCCTGTTCCAAAAAGTGTCTCAGAATCCCATTTGGAAAGCTCTTCAAATTGCAAAAATGCTGATATTAGCATCCCAACTTCTACAACAGTCGTTTGTAGCAAGCCACTTGCGAATCTTGGAGATAACACCATTAAAACAGAGAAGGCCGACCCTACTAAGGTAAACTTTCTCATAATTGGTATCCACTATATTGAATTATGCTTTTTCCGTCATTAATCAGATTTCTTTTTTCAGGAAATTCATGGGAGTGAATCTTTATCGGCAAAGATACCAGACTTGCCCATAACGGGAAGTAGTTTTGTGGAGAAGGACGCCGTTGGCCGGAAAAAGCCGAAAAACCCGAAGAACTATCTCAAGTGTAAGGTGCTAAGTATGAAGTTGAGCTCAAATGTTCTAATCGGGACATCATTAAACCAGCGGAAGAAAAAGAAACATAAGCAAATAAAAAAGATCAAGAATCTTGTTTTAGAGAACCCAATCGATGAAGGTCCATCATCATCCCACAAAATTGAAGCACAGGAGGTGGTCAAACCTTCTGCTGAAAACGAACTAAAAGCGAGGGTTGATAAAGATGTCGCTGTGCTTGCAACAAGCAACGGTAATGGGGTCTCGGCAGGAAGTCGAGCAAGTCAATCAGATGGTTGCAAGGGAGCTTCGGCACAAAAAGATTTGGTTCATATGCTTACCAGAGGTTTGAATGACATAACTGGTGAGTAATTTCCTTCTTATTTCTGATGAGTATATTTCATCTATGCCAATTTGTGATGATTTACGGAGTTGTTTTTTTGTTTGATTTCAGTCCCTCGTTGGGACGAGGATGAGCCAACACCATCTCAGATGAGAGAAATGACACGAGTTCGCACCATTGGTTATGTTGGAGATGAATGGTGAGTCTAGGTTTTGTGAGAAACCTTTATATATATAGACGAAAGTCCGGCTGCAAACTCAAATCTAATTGCGAACGTGAGGATAACTGAGAGCGCGTCACATGTTACATTCAGTCTGAATAATACAGGAGGATTATTCAGCTGTATTCATGATGAATAATACAACATTCAGTCTGAATAATGCATCATTCAGTCTGAATGTTATATTATTCATCATGAATAATGCACGAGTATTATTCAAACTGAATGGGACACGTGGCACGCTCTCGGCTGTCCTCACATTCACATGAATGATGAGTTTTTATTTAATGTTTAATGTTTGTGTTGAATTCATGATCCAACAGGGACGAAGAATATGACAGAGGAAAGAAGAAGAAAATAAGGATATCGAGAACCGAATTTGACGGAAAAAACCCGTTTCAAGATATCGCAAACGAGAGGTTAAAAGAAAAACTAGAGTTGTCAAAGAGACCTTCAAAAAGTAAAGGGTTTAAAGCATCGCGATCTGGTAACGGACCTTTCAGGATATGATGATGACGACGATGGCGAAGATTTTTGTTTCTGAGAAGTGAGAATGCCCGACATATTTACCAGGTATTTTCTTAGAAAAATTCTTTTGCTGTAGATTTTGCCTTGCCCGCGGTGTGGGAGTAATTTTTGTTTCGAAATTAGGGTTTTGAATTGATGATGATGGTAAAAAAATGTATGATGATTTTCTATATCTTAGCTCTAATGTTTGAACATGTTACTTGTGGGGTTATCAAGACTTTGGATCCAAATAAAGCAATTTAAGGAAGTTGATCCAATTCCTTTTGTATTTGTTGTTTCTTGTAAAAGGATGTTTGACACATGGGACCGGCGGCATGACGATATAAAAACTTGTTCTTGCATTTAGTATGACATTAGACTGAAACATGACGAAAACTTGTTCTTGCGTTTAGCATGACATTAGACTGAAACATGACAGATGGAAATGTATTTTTTGTCCCAAAACATGAATACTCCCCGAAGCTACTACAGGTAGAACGCTTGGTAGAGAGACCCAATCTTGGGTGAAATAAATACTGCGGTTTTGTAACAGGTGGAACAAAAATCAAATCAACAAATTATTAAATTACTCATGTTAAATTAAAACCTTTTGGAATTCTTTTGCCGGTCTAATTCTTGTACAAATCAAATCCTATCCAGTTTTGTTCGTGTACAAATTGTGCGCTAATAATGCTCGTCTTTTTTACATGTTAGGGGGGACAAAGACGTATAATTATGCTAACCTTTATATATTATGTTCGAGTTGGTGTTTGTTGAGGAGTTGAGTTACTGTGAGAAGGATAAGAAGAGATCTCCATTCTTGAATACAAATTAATTCCTTATGGAACATGAGTTTGAGATTATAATTGATCAACACTCGGTCCACGTCATTTGTTACCTTTCTCACAAAATCCTTTGCCTATTACATTACTAGGTACGTACGTAGGTGATGCAACACAAAACATCTTAAAATGGTTTAATTTGTAAAAGCTGGAAATGTTTTTTTTAATACATTTTAGTTTATATACATTATTTATGTTTATATGATAAGAGTCTAAAATGAAAAATAAAAATATAAGGAATTAAAATTAAACTACATACCTAAATATAAGGATATTAAATATGAGGAAAGTTCAAATGTGAACCACTTTTTGGTTGTGAACGTGAGGATAGCCGAGAGCGCGA
>LUCG01293707.1:0-15363 GCA_001633085.1 Carthamus tinctorius
CATCATGGACCAAAAGTGTAATTTACTCTAAAAGGGAGAAAGAAAAGGAAAACAAAGCTTACAGGGAAAGTTTAGTTGTGGAGGTCGAGTATGTATATAAACTGGAAATTCAAATTCACACACACAAACACATAATTCACACACACACAAAACCCTTTTCGATCAAAAGATGTCAGGAGGGGAGACGAAATTCAGTGTGATGTGCAGTCTCTTCAACTGGATTCAGAAATCCAAAGCTTCCACCAAGAAGCGATCCAAGTTTCGCAAATTCCTCGACACCTACTGTAAACCCACGGATTACTTCGCCGCTGTGAGGCTAATCCTCCCCAACCTGGACAGAGAACGAGGATCTTACGGCTTGAAGGAGTCGGTGCTCGCCACTTGCATCATCGACGCCCTCGGCATGTCCAGAGAATCTCCCGATGCTCTTCGCCTCATCAATTGGCGTAAGGGAGGGGCCAAGACTGGCGTTAATGCCGGCAACTTCTCGCTAGTCGCTTCCGAGGTTATCAAATTCAATTCCTTTTTCCGTCTTTAAGTAAATATATGAAATTGATTTAGAGTATTTGATAAGGTTTGACTTGTAGTTGACCTAGAAGAAGTATTGATTCTTTTTTGGAATGGAGAACTTGATCCATATATTCTTACTAAAGGTTAACAGGAACATGATAAAGGAGGAAGGGAAAAGGCTTGCAAGGTATCACATTGTATCTGTGCTTAAGAAATTTAGACCAAGATTTATAGTTCAGACTAAGGATAGAAGAGCTAGTTCGTATGCTGAGTAAAGAGAGGGTGGATATTTGAAGTATTCAGGAGACTGGATATGGAGGAATTGAAACTGAGGGTTTTAAGCTACGGTGTCTATGAAAATACATGATTAGGAATAAAGTAGGAAGAATGATAAATAAGAGCTTGAGAATGTTGTTGTAGTTATTATTGAAAGACAAAGGGATGAATGCAATCTTATCAGTGAAACTTTGTGATTGAGAAAGTGGTTAATGATACCATTTGTGCGGTAAACTGGAAGGAGATGGACTCAAGGAGTACCTTTGAGGGTGAGATACACCCCCTACATACTCCAATGTGTATCAAAAGACGATCTTAGGAGGTTCAAAAGGAAGTTGCTCTGAGACATGATGAGGTAGGAGCTGTTCTTTTTCTTTTAAAGGAAAGACCTTAATGATCATGTCGGTAGAGAGTGTATGTAATAGGAATCGAGAAGGAGAAGGAATTTATTTCTTACAACAACTTATCTTTTAGTGATGGTCTTTTTAGGAAATCTGGACTTATGTGGTAACCTTTAGTTAGTGGTCAGAACTTCAGCAAGATGTCCATTCTAGGAAATATAAAGTCATAATTTGAATGTCTGCAGCCACACATGGTTTTTGGTGAGATACTTTTTCTCAGGCATGGTGTTAGACAAAATAAGAATGTCAAACACCTTGAATTAGATGGTGGAACCTAAAAGGAGATAGAATGCCTATGAGGAAGCTAATATGTTGCCAAAGGAGATGGGAATGCACATCCAAAGAGAATAATAAGAGATGGTTGGAAAAGTAGCCACTATATTCAATATGTATAAAATTTGATAAGAAAGTGTTAAAATGGTACAAATCACATATCAAGTGTGCGACGTATTAAGTTCAAGTCAAAAGTCAATGTAGCTCTTGTTTGTAACGGAGGGAATATTAGGTTATCCAATTTCTAACAGAATGAATTTTTCTGTGGGAAGGATTTTTACTTTGATTTCTGCAAGCTTCAAGGATATCATTGTAGAAAATTTCCTTCCTGAGACAATTAGAAAATACTTTGTGGTGATTTATTCATGTTGGAGATGAATAATTCTTGAATGAAGCAATTTAAACACTAGTCGAATTGGTATTACTTTTTTGTTCCTTTCGTCATTTTAGCTCTCTGCATCATATATTGGCTGTTGATGATGCTATCATTCTTTTAAGAATAAGCTAGTAAACTACGTACTGAGCGTATATTATTTTCTCAAGGATATGGAGCTTTATGCCCACCAATGAAAGTTAGATGGATGTGATTATAAATGTATTTGCTTTTACTGAAAACCTGGCCAATTCATTTATATGATCGCTTATGGTGTCTAGAAATCTAAGGTAAAGCTATTTGTGTAGTCTTAATCAATGGAGAAATGTGGTAGCCACTCTTTCTTTTTGCTGGGTACAATCATCTTCATTACATTATTGTTCTTGGTTGGGAATATAACTTTATAAATATCATGTAACTACTATTTGATACAGCTTGGTGAGTACCTATCTTATTGCAAAGATCCTAACACTAATTTTTTACCTGTGGGCCTTAACAGGTTCTACAGAGGAGACAGGGCATGATATCTGGTGGACTAACTATTAAAGAGTTAAATGACTTGCTTGATCGCTTAGCGTCGAGTGAAAATAGGTATGCTGGTGTTGTGTATTTACCATAAAACGGCATCTGTAAAATCTGAATAACGAGCGATGTGGGCCTAAAGATGCAACCGCTCACTAGTATTATGCCATGATCTCAATTATTAAAGAAAAATTTGGTCTTCGTATCAAGCGATTCTTATCATGTAACTTACAAGTTAAGTTAGGTATTACTTGAGCTTCTCGATGTTAGGTCGTACTTATGGGTGTCATTTGCTACTTGATGAGTGTTTTTGCTGTGAGACAGTATTAGATCTCCGATTGGGAGTCGCTGCTATAATTTGTAGTACAGAATAATCAGGGATTGTTTTTCTACCCTGATGTTGTATTAGATTTTTTTGTATATGAGGTGTTCATTTAGAATTTCGGGTTAAAATTTTTAGGCTAGCTGTCCTTGGCCATGCATATTGGGAATCGCTATTATAAGTATTGGGTTATCATAACATGGTTGTTGATTGATGGTCCTTATGATGGGATGGTAGTTTTACTTGGTTGACAGAAAAACTTCATGTTACTGTTTTCATGGTATTATCTATCATATTTATGGCTAACTGTTGTGGCCGATCTCGCCTTTTTTCTTTTTTATCCATCTCTATTATCTTTGTTGTTTTTGCTTCTCTTTAATTATCTGTTATGACAGAGCAGAGAAGATTTCTGTTCTATCTGATCTGATCAAGAAAACAAATGCACAAGAAATGAAGTGGATCATCATGATTATCCTTAAAGGTTTGGTAGTTATTTATTGTTAGCAATTGTTTTTGGTCCTTCTCTATAGCTTGATTTTGTTTCTGGTTCTAACCTCTTTATTCCAATTTCCTTTAAGATCTCAAGTTGGGAATCAGTGAAAAAAGCATCTTCCATGAATTTCACCCCGATGCTGAAGACTTGTTTAATGTCACTTGTGACCTAAAACTAGTTTGTGAGAGGTTGAGGGATCGACATCAACGGCACAAGCGTCAGGTAGACCTTGATTTATGCTTTCTCATTTTTTATTAATTATTTTCAGGAGTTAAATATGAATCTATGAAGTTTAATATATGACAGAAGTAGAATTGAAATATATCATTAATGAAATTGAAAAAAAAATACAATTATCATTGTGACTGTTGCGTAAATGTCTTGTACAAACACAATCTTGCTAGATTTGTATCCCTTCTAGATTTTGATAGAATTTGATTCGATATATTGTTTTAAATAAGATAAAATGTGAATGAAGCATACTTACTAGAAGACAATTACTATTCATTTGAATAAAAAGCTATTATCTTGTGTTGATTCTTCTTTATCATCACTAATAAGTTACCATAAAGTAACTTACCTGAGCAACACATGGGTACTTCCCTAGTTTCCAAAGTTTTGTTACACCAAATCCTCCAACACGTGCAAATATATTGGTTGGTCCTCTACTTTCTTAGATACAAAATCAATTACCCTTACAGCACAATTTATCATCATACACCACTGTAGCATCATTCCTTCTCTATATCGTATCTTACACAAGGAAGGGTGAGATTTTGCTTGCATGATGGTAAATATATATGATTATGTTTCAGAATTGAGCAATAGATGCCCATTGTAGAGGTCAACCTTTTCAAACTGTGACTTTTCACAAGGTATAATATAGTTGCTTGTGTGGACTGTGGTCTTACATTGCCTGCTTCTCTTTGCAGGATATAGAGGTTGGAAAGGCTGTGCGCCCTCAATTGGCTTTAAGGGTTGCTAATGCAGCTAGTGCATGGAAAAAGGTATACACTATTGGTGAGGGGGCAATGAATTAGTTAACATAACCTGCTTCTTTTTATGTGAAGATTTTCCCTAGAACAAAATTATCTTGGCCCCCTTGCTCACTCTTTTACTCCTCTCTATCTACAGCTTCACGGAAAGGAAGTTGTCATTGAGTGCAAATTCGATGGGGACCGCATCCAAATCCATAAGAACGGAGAAGACATACACTTCTTTTCGAGGTAAGCACATTTGAAACTGAATGTTTTTCCACTATATATTTCTTTTTGGTTTTCATTTTTAATTGCTGACTTCTGGGACTTTTTTTATGTGTATGCTACACATTCTAACAAACTATTACCATGGGCCTAAGCACATATTAATGCTTATTAAATGTGGAGACGTCTTATTGAATATCCTGATAGATATATAGAAAAAGGAAAAGCTGCAATGCTTAAGGTTTATTGAAGTAAAATGAATTAAACTTGAACAGACCTTGAAATTTTGATGTGGTGTCGAAGAGGCATCTCATCTATAAGCTACAACTCTACAAGCAGGTTCTGTTGCTCTATGTGTTTGCTGTTTCTGTAAAATAGAAGACGTATTGGTTGAATGAAGCTTAAAGTTATCTTCATGTTGCAGGAATTTTCTTGATCATCCAGAATATATGCATGGGATGTCAAATATAATCATCCAAAATGTTCTTGTTGACAGGTAAAAGTAGCCATTGTGTTGTAAGATATTATATCGGACTACACTTTTTCTTTCTGGTTTTTGTTTCACTAGATCATGCATAGGTTCTTATATTCAGCTGTACTACTCCTTCCTAAGATTGCTGTACTCTGTGTGCATGCATGTAATCATATGTGTTTTGTTTCTAGTTTGTTCCACTGACTCTGGCTGGTTCGTGTTTTAGGTGTATACTTGATGGGGAAATGTTAGTTTGGGACACATCGGCTGATCGTTTTGCCGAATTTGGTTCAAATCAAGAAATAGGTTTGAATAGTCATCCGTATATTTTCTCTTTGCCTAGTGTTGCATAATATATTCATATTCTGATTTCTGACTATGTATCAGCCAAGGCGGCAAAGGAGGGACTTGCTAGTGAGCGACAGGTTACTTCTTGTAGCATTTGGGTTTAGTTGACATTTCCTGAAGGAAAAACACTGACTATCTTTTATTCCTCTAATGCAGTTATGCTGTATCCTTCCCTTGCACCAATATTTTATATAAGCTGTAGCCTTTTAGTAGCTGGAGCAACATCTTTGTTTCTTTGAACGTGTTTGACTTTGGGTACTGCTAGATGTGGCATTTGATATTCTCTATGATGGAGACACCAGTGTTATCCATCAAAGCCTAAAAGAACGTCATGAGCTGCTAAAGAAGGTTGTGAAGCCAGTCAAGGGTCGTCTGGAGATCTTAGTTCCTGATGGCGGTCTTAATGTTCATAGAGCTGTTGGTAAATATTTCTTAATGACACTTCCTTTTGCTGATGTCATTCGCTTTGAACTAATAGCATTTGAATGTGATTGAAAATTAATTTGCTTTAGCTCTTTCTTTTAGTGTTGATCTTGGTTGGCATTCCCTTCATTTTCTTTTCTTTTGGGGTTTTTGCTCGTGGTTAGGGGTTCAATAAATTCCATTCCGGTTAATTTAAACTTCTTAGGTGGTCAAGTGCCCTAAGGTTTATGCAAGTTCTGGAGATTGATCGTAGCAACTATCGAATAACGGAAATTTTTTTGCCCCTGAACTTACGTGGCAGCATTAACTCGAATTATTAGCATTTTGCTGATTCTGTGTAGAACTTTTTACTTTATGTGTTCAAGTAGACAATTGTATGTTGAGGCTTCTCGGCCAAATTCTGTTTCCTCTATGATAGGAGAACTCTTTAGATGGTCTTCTAGATGCTGAGCAGCTGAGGCTTTATGATATAAAATGACACTAACAATGTTTTGTCCATCTTTTTCTTATAAGACAGTACTGAACTGTTAGATTCAGTTGTAGTTATTTCTACTTTGACATGAAATTATATGCATGGACTGCTCTATGAATATGTGAACTTCATTTGCATGATTAACAATTGAAATCATCTCCGATTGCATGCTGTATTCAAAGATAAGTTCTTTTATAGCTTAGAATCCTGGAATGGAAACATTGCAGTAATGGAATGAGTAATTCGAAAGGAATAAAAATATGTTTGGCTAGAATTTGGACATTTGGAAGTGACTGATGAGTATCGGCTTCCGGTTTTGTAGACTTTCCCTTTTGATTGTTATGGCGTCTGCCTTATGTTTTGCTAAAATGATCAAGTTTATCGGGAGAACCATTGTGATATGTTGCTAAACGCTCGTTATGACATGAAACATGAAGTCCTTGGCCAGGTTCTCAGAAGCTGCTTTATGTTATAGTTTTTCAGAATGCAAGTGTACTTTGTTGCTTCCTCGTTTCTCTTCTTTCCAAGGTTAGATTACTCTTTGTAAGCTACGAAGTAGTAGTGCTTCTACCCATTGTGGTTCCCCTATCTGGTACTTTGGGGGTTTGTGCACCCTAAGCACCTTTGACCATACCCATTATTTTTTTACTACGAAATTCATACAGATACGAGAACGAGGACATGCAGGGGGAAAATTTTGTATTTCTTTTACCGAAAAAAGTCGAATTTCACAATTTTCAAATATTAAATAAAAGCTAATGTTGAAAATAAACTCAGGCTTGTTTAACGAATTTGAGAGGAATACAAGGCACCAAAATAAGTTTTTTGTTTGCTAGTTTGGACAAATATAGAGATAGAAAGTAAAATTAAAAGCATTAAGGAAATATGACGTAGGGTTCCGTTTGGGGTGAATCTGTCTTATCTATTTAATGTATAGATCATGAAATTGCTCGTTGTATATATATATATATATATATTTATGTTTTTAATTTTACACTTGTATACAGGTTACACACATATATGACCACACTCCCATATCATCAGTTTCCTAGAATCTCTGAATTCTGGCATTCACGAATCATACAACCCGTATATTATGCATGTACTTGTATCCTCCTTGCATAGTTTGTAAGGCTGCTTTTAGCTATTAACACTTGCACCTATAGGCTTTCATGGTTGATGTTCCAAAAGACATCGAGAGAAATGTACCGAAAAAGAGTGTTGTTAAACCTTTTAAAAGGTATTAACAATATTTTTTAGCAACCTTGAGGTTGCACCTCCTTTCTGGGGCATCTGAATATTCATTTTCTTGATGCCCAGGATGTTAGAGTCTGATCATCCCCTTTGGGTATTTGTTTTTTTTCCTGGCTTCTGTTGTATGACTGTAAGTCACTAAAAGAATTAAGGAGAACTTGAGAAGATTTAGCTTTTGTAGGAAAGGGGTATCTTCTTCAGTCAATTTTGCTATCGGGAACATGTATTGGTTGATAAAACCAGTTTGCTTAAGTATATATGTCATGCTATTTGTAATCTATTATTTTATCTAATCTTTCATGCAAAGCATCAGACAGATCTACTGCATGTAGCACCCAAACTTCTTTTTAGTTCAATCACGTGGAAAGCTTTACTATTTGAACTAATACTGGCGATTCAGGGGAACCTTGTTGGTCACGAGTTGCTCATAATGTTGATGATGTTGAGACATTTTTTAAACGAACCATTGAGAACAGGTCAGTGCTCTGTTTTATTAGTCCAAGTAGTTATTGTTTGGTGCTTTATTTGACAAGCTGTTTGTGGTATAAAAGACGTACACTTATTTAGTCCCTATGGAGTTTTGGACCGAGTGAATATCTGGAGTTAGATACTTACCAAGTCCAATCTTCATATGAGACTGGATAAGGATAAATCTTTTATTGTGCAAAGCAGCTTGACAAATGAAATATGATTTATTTCTGGAATTAGAACTGATAAATCCTTTGCCAATAATGATTTTTGGTGTCCTTTTTTATGCAAAAATGTGGCAGCCTCATTTTCATTTTTATTGCACTCATCTTACTGCTTTGTTATCTCTTGGTGGCTTGACTTTCTGACCTACAAAGCAAAGGATGTTTCAGCATCATGCAATTTTACTTCATGAATGATGTTAGTTTTTATATCAGAAGAGAATCATATTTAATTCCTAAAGAACTATTTTCTTCCAGCAACACCATTTAGTATGCATAATATAGTCAAAAAGTATATTTGTAAATATAGAGATGAAGGAATTGTTTTGAAAGACCTTGGCTCGAAATGGGAGCCTAGTGATCGGAGTGGCAAGTGGTTGAAGTTAAAACCTGAATATGTTAGAGCTGGAGCTGATTTGGATGTTCTCATAATAGGTTTGTAGTGTTTCTTTGTTTCCCTGAAGATGTTAAAAGTCCTAGTTTTTGCTTAAATTCAAGTATATGTTTGCAGGGGGATATTACGGGTCTGGTCGTCGTGGTGGACAGGTGAGCATTGATCCTCTCAGTTATAGTATTCTTGAAACGGACTAATAAACTACAAGCTACTCATTGAAGGTTGCTCAATTTTTGGTGGGCCTGGCAGAGCGCCCTGCCTCAAACACCTACCCTAGGCGGTATGTTGCTCTTATGATTTAAATTTTGTCTCGTTTCTAGATCATGGATATATATATATATATGTATGTATATATATATGTATGTATGTATGATCCAGTGTTCGAGTTATTTTGATATAAACTCCTAGCAAATACTTTTACTCTTCCTCATTGGAGTTTTTGTAACTTGAAAACCTCATCTACTTGGAGAGTAGTTTCTGTATGGTATAAATATGTGATATTTGTAGTGTATGCAGTGGACAAAAGAATAAAAATAGTATTATTCTTGTTTGTCCCTGACAATTTCTAAATAGGTATCATATTAATGTCAAAGCATAACCTGATCTAGCCATGCTTTCAAGCTCCCATACCTCAATGTCTTTGCAATCAGCGTTTCTATTTCGTTCATATAAATGCCAAGTTTTTTGGTTGTATAATTCTGAGAGAGAGTGTTTTTGCTGTGATCCTCATCTCTATCTCTTTATCCAGTATTGTTCATCCATTCTGTAAGTACTTGATTGACTAGTTTTTTTTTTCAAACTAATAAAGAAGACAAAAACCATATTTTGATTATTGTACTTTCATGAAGCTAGCATTAGGTCAACCAAGTCGCAAAATTGACTATTGATGTTACTTAACTGTATAGTCGTTAACACTTAAGCCATTGTTGTTAATAACTGTCAAAAACATTTTTGCCAAGCCAACATGCCATGTGGTTAATATTAGTTTCATACGCTAGTTTTTTATTAGCTTAAAAGTATCTTTAATATATTTGTTCATTACAGTAGCTATTGGTACTTGGTAGTTTATTATGTGCAGTTATTATAATGGTTCATAGCTTGGTTGATACTTTACATCTATGTGGTGTTTGTTGAATGATGACTTTACTACTTTAACTGCTTTTAGCATCAGATATTTCGAATTTAATGTTTAAATGATAATATAGTTGTGTGTATGGGCATATTCCACAGCTTTGGTAACTGTTCAATGTGTTTTTCGAAGTAAACTAGATAAACATATAAATTGCAACTTTTAAATGGATTGTTACAGCACAGAAGCCATGGTGGGCATTGGTGCTGTGTGTTTCTTGGCTGTTTGCTACCATTATTACTCAGTGGCGCCATGGCAACTATGAATGGGAATGTTTTCCCATAATGATTTCTCTGTACTCAATTTTCTCCGAACATAAATCGTTTCTAGTTTTGTAACTGGTTTTGTCAACGGTAGGTTTTATACCAATTTAATTAATTCAAAAACTCAATCAAATAAAATATACCTGCAGGTTCATTTCCTTCTGCAGAGTGGGTACTGGACTCTCTGATGAGGAGCTTGATGCTGTTGTAAATAAATTAAAGCCTTATTTTAGGTAATGGATGATATATATTTTTTTATTAAACTTTGGAGATGCTTTTACTCTGATAATACTAATTACCATAGTTAAGGTGCAAGGCATAAAGCACGAGTCCTAGTACCCTGCTTATTCTCTTTACTTTCTTGTCAGTTATTTGCCCTGGAATTTCAGATATTCTGCATTTTTCTGATGAAGAGATTCATTGCAGGAAATACGAATACCCAAAGAAGAGTCCTCCTAGCTATTATAAGGTCACAAATAACTCAAAAGAGAGACCAGATGTCTGGATTGATAGTCCTGAGAAGTTAGCATTTCTTTTCCCTGTAACAAGTTCAAGAACTTTCCTGACAATATGAATACTTCTCACCATTTCCCGTCTTTATTTTTCAAACTCAGATCAATCATACTTTCAATCACCAGCGACATACGTACAATTCGCTCTGAGGTGCTAGAATTTTGCAATGTTCTATTTGTGCAGCTTGACCAATTTGTAAGATGGTGACGATGAATTCTTTTTGAGATTTTAGGTTTTTGCTGCTCCGTACAGCTTGAGGTTTCCTCGAATAGACAAAGTGAGGGATGACAAATCTTGGCATGAATGCCTTGATGTAGAATGTAAGTGTGCAAATTGTTACTCATTTTACAAATTACTGAAGCCCTTCAAGCTTTTTTTTTCCTTTGCCACATACAGTGTTATATATTCCATAATTACAACTTTTTATGGTTGGTGTTTTAAGTATTCACGTTGACTCTTGCAGCTTTTGTAGAATTGGTGCAGTCTAGCAATCATACGACACAATGGGGAGGAGATTATGAAAAGCAACAGGAAAATAAACCAAAACGATCAAAATCATCAAGGACTGCAGATAAGAAAAGCGGTTCTGTCGTTCCTTCTCATCTCCTTCAGACTGATGTTTCTCAGATTAAGGGAGAGAGCTTAATATTTTCGAATATGATGTTCTGTATCCTTCTCATATCCATTAGAAATGTTCCTCATTGATTCTTCTGTTCTAGGAATATTTTGAAATGCTACCGGTACCCTCATTTTGACCGTATACATCTACTTGTTCATCAGCTCATGAATTTATCCAAGTTATTGATAATAGAAATCAGTATCTTTGTTAGTGGGGTTAAAAATACTCTTTTATCCTGAATTATAAGGCAAACTGGCAGTTAGTTTTTTCGTGAATGTCCTTATATGTGAAGGTAAATCTTTCTTTTTGTTAGAAGGTCACTGTTATGGCTACTGGCTCATATCTATTTTTGGGAGAGAGAAACTTCCTTAGTTACATATTGTTTCACCCTTCAAGAAAGCTTACAATGAGTTGACAATCTCATTATATCTATGTTTATCTGCTCTTTTTCTCTTTACAATGCAAGTGCCTACATATCAACCTTGAATAATCTTTCCTGAACTTCTAGACTTTGCTAATGTACCTTCAACACATTCCTTGGATTCGTTGCACAAAATGGTGGCAGAAAATGGTGGTACCTTTTCAATGAATTTGAATAACTCGGTTACTCACTGTATTGCTGCAGAGAGTAGAGGTTTGCCTTTTCACCTGTTTGGACTCCCTCCCTCCCTCCTTTCTTTTCTTGAAAGATTGATTTGGACTTGTTCTGGCAGGGATCAAGTTTCAAGGTGCAAAGCGCCATGGTGATGTTATCCACTACTCGTGGCTGCTTGATTGTTGTTCACAGAAGAAACTTGTTCCTTTACACCCCAAGTAATTACAGCTTTACTGGTTACTACTTACTACCTTTTTGTGTTTTTCTGGAAGTGTCTGATTTTTTATTTACGGTACGACAGGTATTTTCTTGTCCTTTCTGAGTCTTCCAAGAAGAAATTACAGGAAGAGATTGATGAATTTTCGGATGCTTACTACTTGGATATTGACATCAAAGACATGGAACAGGTAGCTATCATCTATAGAATGAACCCCATGAATGTATTTGAAAGAAGGGAAAGGAAAGTGATATGATTTCATTGCTGCCATCATCTTTTTTGTGGATCCTCAGGGATTTTCTGGAAAACGTTGACTGCTTTGTGTTTTTTTTAGGATTTGATTTACCTTGATCTTCTATTTATCTTTGGGTTTGGTTCCAGCTTTTGAATAACATCAATAGATCCGAGGATTCTAAAACCATAGACTATTATAAGAAGAAATACTGTCCTTTGGATAAATGGTCGCGCTTTAGTGCGTGCTGCATGTACTTCTCTAAGCCAGCAAACTCTTTGTAAGATCCTGTTAAAGTTTTCCGACTTCCTTCTTCTTGTCTTTATTTGCGAAATTCTAACATAGATGATCAACCATGGGTTTTACCTGAAAGGGGTTCGGATTGGGAAGCTTTACTTGAACTCACAATGAGGAGGATGAAGCTCGAAGTTTGCTTTGGTGGTGGCAAAGTCAGCAGTTCTATTTCTAATGCTACTCATTTGGTGGTCATGTCATTGCCAGGATTAAATGTGGACTTCGATACTATAGTAAGAAGGTAATCTACAATTACGGAATTACCTATAATACCCTTCTGTATGTTCCTTTCAGAAGATACCCAATTCAGCGGTGGGCTCCACATGCCCCTGCTCCAGCCAATTCAAAATTTTGGAAATCTTGAGCAACTTTCAGCCTGAATTACTTCTTGTTTCCACTCCATGAAAGGGTAAAAGCCTAAAAGTATCAAGCAATTGAGACGCCTATGATAGAAAACTCGTTTTATTGGAGATTTTGCTGGAAGTTTTATTCTAAAAAGATGTAGTTGTGTGTATGCAATTGGCTTCTAATCTTGATATTAATCCTACAGTTTCTCAGCATCAGAGAGGCGTCTGTTAAGGAACAAAAGTTTACATATTGTCAACTGTCAATGGCTAGAAGACTGTTTCGAAACAGACATGATGCTGCAAGAGGAAGAATACAGTTTAAAACCCACTGGTTTAACGGAATTAATTTCATCCGAGTAAGTGTAAACATGCCTTCTTTGCGTTTGTTTTCTAATGGATGGATTCTTAGCCTATCTAGTTTATCAATTCACATCATAAACTGCAGTGAAGATGCAGTCGAGCCAGAAACTTTTTCGAGCTTAAAAAAAGAAGATAAAGATGAGAAGCAAATGCAAAACACACTCAATCTAGAAGTACCGACTTGGGATAAAGATGGTAGAAAGACGAGAGGGAGACCAATTAAAGCGAAAACAAGTACTAGAGGAAGAACGGGTTTGAATCAACGTCAAAGAACCAGGGCAAGATCTAGCAACAAGGCTGTGAAAATACACGAATACGTATCCGATGACGATGATGATGAGGTTTCTGTAGAGGAAAGCCATGTGAAAGATGATGAAAAGAGTCGGCATGATGCCATTGCAGATGACTCGGAAGTTGTAGAAAGAGCCATTAATGTATCTCCTGATGCAAAAGTTGCCACGGAATATAGTGGCAAAGTGTATGATGATGATGCTAATAAAGAAAGCAATAAGCTTGAAGTCATGGTTGATCCCGTTCAAGCCATGTTGCTAGATATGATCCCGAGCCTTGAACCAAAGACTGAAAACAGAGCCATTGTGGATCCTCCTGTTCCCAAGACAGAAAACCCGACTTTGGATCCTAATCCAGGGCCTTCAAAGAAGAAGAAAGTCAGTTACAAGGATTTGGCCATGGAGCTTCTCAAAGGTTAGTTTATCCCCAAAGATGTTTCTTTTATGGTCAAAATCTACATATAAGACTCCTTTTGAGGCTCTTGTTTATAAAATATGTAAGAACTTTTTTTTTGATACAACGGTCATGAGCTCCAATGTTAATAGTCGTCAAGATCGGAGGATCTTAGTGGTCGAACCTAATAGTCTCAACGATTCTCCGTTTCTACTACTACTAGATGTATACTTATCAAGCGTTCTAAGGTCATGTCAAAACTATCTCCTATTGATGTGTTGAAGTGTTAAAATTTACGCATTAAAGAACAGAGCCTTCTAAACATGATTATGATAAAGTTTTGCAACTTATGATGATCGTTGGTCCACTTATGAGCTAGACGAAACCAGTGGAGGAGAGTAAAAACATATATCGACCGTGGAGATATGTTCTCGAACTAACATTAGAGGATGTAGGTGAGTAGCTTGATGCATTTGAAACAAATGATAGATGGTGAAAGATCGAAAACAATACTAGAAAAAACAAAAAGCTTCTTTTCCTTTCTTCTCTCTTGTTCTTTTTATTTTTGAACGACAGATAACTCATGCACATGTTCCGACACGAAGTCGATGAGGTATCCGGGATCCATACGGGCACCCGACTAATCCTCGGCGACCATGAACCGAGCCGAAAGCCGACCCATGGTCAAGGTATCGCCACATGCTCACCCCATGAATTGCACTTGGGTAGACATGGATGCCATCCACTGTCCCTTCCAAGTAAGGCTGCCAATTCCTGACCCGACCCGAAACACGGCCCGAACCCGACACGAAAAAAGTGACACGAACCCGAAGAGGGTCAAAATCAGGTCGACACGAAAAAATTTGGGTCGGGTTAGGGTTGACCCGCCAACCCGATTTCGACCCTATTTTTTAAAAACTGAAACGAAAATATGAAATAGCAAGCTAGCAGCTCACCTCACATGGTTTGACCTTTAGCCTTAAATTAAACGGCTTAAAGATTAAGTCCCAAGACCTAAACAAATAAATATGACACTCTTTTAGTTCTTTTGAGACTTTATAGTTAACATACATTACAATTCACAGTTGATACTTTTGTATTAAAGTTACTAGTACACTATTACATTGGGGTATCTAAAATCATATTCGAAAACCGTACCCGAAAACGTAATCGAAAATCGAAAAAATACTCGTTGAGCACACTTGGTTGAAATGGGTCGACACGAACTCGA
This sequence comes from Carthamus tinctorius, assembly GCA_001633085.1. NCBI lineage: Eukaryota > Viridiplantae > Streptophyta > Magnoliopsida > Asterales > Asteraceae > Carthamus > Carthamus tinctorius. Next base: position 14,909 of record LUCG01293707.1, read on the forward strand.
CTCGAAAAAGAATGACACGGCCCGAACGTGACACGAAAATAAATGGGTCGGAATTGGGTCGACATGAAACTGACCCGAACCCGACCCAAATTGCCAGCCTTACTCCCAAGGATGTGGGGATAAGGATGTTATCAACCTGTAACGACCCACAACCCAACAAATAATAACAGATAAACCCAGTGATCTAACGTAGCGGAAGTAGTATAAAATTCAATATCAAAACTAGTAATAAGCCTAAGTCATAGGTCAAAAGTAATAATGAAGTAATGTCAGTGGAACAACCCTCCACAGCTGAAATATAGAAGAAAACTAGATTTGCTCATCTAAAGTTTAAAAAAAGAAAGGCGGCTACTCTAAATGCCCACCTTCTCCTTTACTTTCCCGGAAACTCAAACTTTCCCTGAAAAATGTTAAAAGTTTTGAAAGCGAGGGTTAGACCACAAGGTCTAGTGAAT
>LUCG01293804.1:0-13272 GCA_001633085.1 Carthamus tinctorius
AGTTTTCATTATCATTCCCATTCCTTACCCTGCAATACCCCCAACCAAGCACCCCCTTAATCTTTACAATATTAAACCACATGCCCATTCAAGTCTTTATTTTTAAATATATATTATATATATTTGAAAGAGGCAACATTACTTTTAGGACCTTAAAGATGACTTAAATAACATATATTTAGTTTGGTTGTGCCATTGTATAAGAAAAAAACATGACTTGCAACACTGTGGTAACTATCTAGGTATAAAGTCGCTTTATCACACCACAAAATTATGGGAGCGTGTGATAAAGGTTAGGGTGGGACATGAAACAACAATAACGGAGAACCAATTTGGTTTCTTACCAGGTCAATCTATGATGGAAGCAACACACCTCCTCATATGCATCACGAACAAGTATAGGAGCAAATTAGTGACTAACACATGGTGTTTATAGGCCTAAAGAAGGCATATAATGGTGTACCGTATGATGTGATTTGGAGGAGTATCGAAAAGAAGGTGGATATGTCGAGGAGGTATGTTAGAATGATTTTAGTTATGCACAAGAAATTGATGACTTGTGTCATGAAACCGGTTGATGAGACATAACATTTTACGATGGATATAAAGCTACACTAAGGTTCAACACTAAGCCCATTTAATTCCTATTTGTCATGATTCTAGGCATGATCTCACAAGGGATCGAGAGGAGTATCCCATGATGTATGTTATTTGCGCACAACATGTCCTGGTACAGGAGATGAAAGAGAGGTTGGAGCAATAAAGGTTTGCTTTAGAATCACAAGGCATGTGCCTTAGTCGACCCAGTATATATAAGGTGAAATCTTAGTGGAGAGGGTATCGAAGATGGGTGGAAATCAACATCAGGAGGATGCATAGGGTACCCTAAAAGGATAGTTTCAAGTATATGGGGTCCATTATTTATGAAGGGGTGAGGTGGAGAATGACATAACACATTGCATAAAAATGGGCTGGCTAAAATGGAGGTTTCCCAATGGGGTGATGTGTGACAAGAAGGTTATGCTAAAACTGAAGGAAATTTCTGACAGGGTAGCCATTAAACCAACTATGTTGTATGGGTGTAATATTGGAAATCAAAGAAGGTAAATGAGAGGAAGTTAGAAGTTGCAGAAATGAGAATGTTTAGATTGACCGACCTATGGTTGGACCATGTTAGAGAGGATACCAAATGAAGTATTTTGGGTGGCTTTTGGGTAGCTTTTGGGTTGCACACTTCATAAATCAACCGAGAGAGGGAAGAATACAGAGAACTAGGAATCACATTTAATCTAAGGTTTTGTATGCCCTAGCCATCTCATTGTGTTGTAAACTAGGATTCCTGTATTGCAAACAAAGCCAACTAGGTCAAAATAGTTCAGAATATTCCAAAGAACAAGGAACAAATTTCAGGATTATAAGTAGAAAACACTTGTAGTAGGCAATTAGCATATGTAATCAGAAAAACAAACCCAAGCAATGAAAGTAAAGTAAAGCAAAGGAGAGAGAGACCCTAGATTTTACATGGAAAACTTGGAAAGGGAAAAATCAGGGACAAAAGACATTAGTTTGATGGGCAACCGATCCACTCTTACTTTGATGATGTTATGCTTGAGAAATACAAAAAAAAATGGTGGAAAGACTATTTGGTTCGTCTAGGGGAGAAGCCACAAGTAAAGGAAGAGGATAATGAATAGAAGCCCTAAAATCACTTAATTATCATTACCATGTGTCTATCTGATCCTGCATGTGATCCAAGATCACATGACACCATTACCTAAGAAAAAACATGCTCCTTGGCGGTCTTGTCAAGTGGCAAGCGATTGTGGCGAAGGCACCATAGCAGAAATGGTACCATATATAGCTCAAAAATAGGGCATGTTCGTTGACAACGATCTTGGAAGATGGCAAGACCACATGAAGAGGCCATGATCACATAGCTAATTGGTTTTTAATAAGGCATTAAAACTCATATGTTTGTGGTTTGATTATTGTCGACTTGGATTGTCATATACTACTACACCCATATTTCACTATCATATTGGTTTGTTCACGTTTGGATTTTCGACTTCCTTCCCCCATGATCAATGACTTTGGACCGGTGCGATAAAGACGATTGAAGAGGATGGTGTATCCCTTTTTTTTATTGAGACCTGTCATACAAGATCATTTATTTGTGGTAAACATTATTCTGTACATAATATATATCTATATATATATGTGTGTATGTATATATGTATGAAAGTGACATACATACATTAAATTAATATTTATGAAAGTGGGAAGTGGTCCAAATGGGCCAGGTAGAGCCATTTTTGATGACATTTTGGAGTAATGTAAGGCGTCATTCATTGAATTAAGGCCGGTTTTTGTCGCAATTTCCATGCTCCATGCTCCAACACAAAGACAAATTGCATACATAACATCATCCTTAATTACCATACCTGCTATTATTCTTATATATAATCATCTTATAATTTCTTCCATCATTTTTGTAATCATCCATATATACTAGCTACTTGTAGGATGTATTAATTCATTAATTATGGAATTGAAAGCCAATTAGTACATATGTATTCTTTTTCCTGGTTTTGTAATTTTAATTGGGTCCATACATCATGAATTAATACAAAAAATAGCTTCCAAATCATGTTCTTTATCTAATCACATGCGGATAGAATATCATCTCTAATTGATCCATAATTTTTTTATTATCATTTTAGATTAATGAAGCTAGAAAGGGAGATAATTAAATGATAGAGTTACTCATCTGATGTGAAATTAAGTTGGATAAACAAGGCAGCACTTAATGATTTCATGTTTCTAAATTTCAGTAATTAAATCAATATCTATATATATATATATATTGAAAAAAAAGTANTTACGCAAAGCCAAGGAGGGAGTGTTGTGTGACAATTAATCTTGTCTTTTCTGTTTTCAATTCCCACATACAAACACAAAATTCAATAACAACTCATATAAATAAATTAATCAACAATTTTCTTTTAATTCATCCAAACAATAATATATATTACTTAAATATAATGTTGTGTAAATGCCATGTTTACTTTAAGATATATATGAATTAGTTAAAGAAAATCTTTCTTTCTTTCCACCACCAAACCAATTAAAAACTCAAATGACTAACTGCTTTACATTACTGAACATCCTTCTAGTTCTGGAGGAGGATTTTCGTAATAATTATTATTATTATTATAACCACTACTACTACTACTACTACTCCAACTCATGTTGTTGTTGTTGTTGTTTTGGTAATTATACCCATAAGCTGGCATTCCATACCCATAACCCGGAAATGGGGCGGCTCCGCTTCCCTCGTAGGATCCATACCCGTACCCGTATCCGTATCCAACGACAGGGATATTAGCATTAGTTGGTGGGTACATGATTTGTGGATACCCATGAACCGGTGGTTGAAACATCATTTTGTTTGCGACTTGGGGTTTCTTTCCATCTCCATCTCCTTTTTCTAGTTTTGGTGGTTTATGATTATTAACATCGGCTGCTGCTGTTTTCGGCTTGTCATGATCAGCTTTCGGCTTGGCTGCATCTGCTTTGGGCTTGGCTGCATCTTTGGGGTTTTCAACATTAATGATTTGGATCTTCTGAATGGAGGTTCCAGCCTTGCGGCTGAGCTTCTCTTTGATCTTGTCAGGACAACAGCTGACTACGCTGATCTTCACCTTGTTTTTCTCAACATCATATTCTTGGTCCCTTATTTCTGTCGTTGATATACAATTAATTCCTCAGAATAAAATTAATTAATTGAAAAATATTATAACTCATAAATCAAAGATTGATGGAATGTACTACTACTAACCGGGGATTTTACACATAACCTTCCTAACCTTGTTGTAGCAGTCAGAACAGGTGAGATCAACATCCACCACCATTTTTGTTACCTTTTTAATTACATATCATATATGATGGATGAATTAAGTTAATTAAACCCAATGCATATATTATACATTGAAATGGAAATAATTAAAGAAATGGGAATGACACATACGTACCTTGTGAGGAGAAGCCATTGTGTTGTGTGTGGGAGAAAGAAATGGGAATGAAGAATGTGTGTGTGTGTATAAGTAATAAGTATTAATTGAATTGAAGAAAAGAAAGAAATTGTATTTAAAGCAAGGTGGTAGAGCTGTACGACTATATAACTCTGCTCACCACCAAATTTATTAATTATATTTATTTAACACCCAAAATCAAAGGAAGGATCCATGAAACGTCATTTTTCAAGAATTCATATATTAGGATTCAATGTATTAAACTCCACCTTTTTAATTTGGTGATTAATTAAACTAGCTAGCTATTTAATGAAGAAAACGAGTATATATATGCATATGCATAGTAGTAATAATTAATTATATAACTAACTAAGCTAGCTAATGGAATCCTTCCATGTTGATTTACAACTCAACTCATGCATGTTCTAACAATATATAAATGTACATATCATCATCATTACTATCATTCATAAAACATTTTTTTTTCTTTCTGATTAAAGACAAACAATATACGCGGTAATCTTCAATATATGTACATCACAAGAGTTGAAGGGAATCCTTCCATGTTGATTCACGGAGGGTGACCCATGCAGTCAAAGTCATCTTTATTGACTAGATGAGTGGTGGATATCATGTGACGGCCCAAATAAACAAATAGTCTTTTTTTTTCAAACACCGCAAACACTATTAAGGTAAAACTCCCTTTTTCCATACTCCATAATATAAAGCCAATCGACTATCAACGACTCAAGTACATAATCAAAGGTAAAACTCAAGTCAAAGGATAATATTCTCTATGTTCGCGCGTAAACCGTCAATATAGCTGAGAATTTATAGGAAGACAAAACTAAGTGCTAAGTGGAGGGTCTTCTAATACTCCCTTGCCTTCTCCTTTCCCTTGGCACTTCCCTCTAGAACGTACCTTCCTGAAAAAGGTTTTGAGTTTTTAAAGAAAAATTAGACCGACGGTCTAGTGAATTCCCAAGAAAAACGTTAGTAAATAAGTTTCCATAATCATTTCAATAAAAGAAAACAATTATTCAAACACGAGCTCCTATTCCATGTCAATCGGTCTAATGAGTAAGTTGTACGTGGTAGGAATTCATTTCTTCGCTCTCATTGCGATACTCAATTCCCCGCTCTTTTAAGAGCACAAAACCCCGCTCCATTTAGAAGCACCACTAGTCCATAAAACAGATTCATGGCCTAGTCATTCCCTTTTTCCTTCCCCCGAGGTCAAACTACCTCGAAGTACTCTACCACGTCAACGGACTCACTACCATCATTTCCACATTATCCGTCCCACGATTCATTTACAAAGTAAATCAATAAACACACTTCACCATAAGAAAGTAAAACAACATTTCTCGAATATAGCATTGATTCCAATTAGATAGTGAGTTTAAAGAGTAGGGAACTCACCTTGACTTTGACGACTTTGCTAAACTCTAGCTAGAGTAGAGGGTCCCAAACCAAAACCTGAATCGAATGCATAAGAGGGTGTTAAATCCCTTTAGTCACTTCTAACATTCTTCCTATAATGCCCCTAGATAAACCCTTTAGTTTAATCTCGAATCCGGTGCAAAACCAAGACTTAACCGAATTTTCGAAAAAATGGACAGTGCCATCGGCGGGTTAGCCGGCGGGTCCACCCGCGGTTCTACCCGCGGATANACATTTCCACATTCTCCAAGGTTTTCTTCCACCCAAATGAGTCCATAAGTAATAGAATCAAGACTTAAACTCAAACCAACCATAAGATCGAACATATAAAGCTTATATTCATTGAATCATCCATAATCTAATTCCAAAAACATAGGAGATGCTTAAGTAGGTGCAATTGGGTCTTTACTCTAACCCCTACTATTAGATTCCATTCTTTAATCCTTTAGTGAAACCAAAATCATATAAGTGCTTAGGATCAAATAGTCAAATCTGCATGATCAAAGAATATTGGGAAACCATCTAATGGAGGGGATGATCTTTCTTCCCAATGATGCATAACAGGTAGGAGGTAAATAAAAGAATTATACCTTAGAATCTTGATCTTTGTTTTTTCTCTAATGGGATCCCACTAGCTCCAAGGCTCTTACTTCATCTTCCTCCTTAAACTCTCCATCACACACTACACCTTCAATTCTCTTTTCCCCCTTTTTCAACAATGGAACCCTAGCCTACTCAATGAGGCATTATTCACACTTAGATCCCTGAATTTTGTAAAGTTTTAAAAATTAGACCCCCAACTTTCTTAAATTTAAGTGAGCTACAGATTGAGTTATTACACATCACTTCTCTACTTCTCGTTTGAACCTTTCNCCCAAAAAAAGGTATAAACCGTGTAAACTCATGATTGCATATATTAAATCAATGAAATTGGTTCATGGTGTTGTTTAATATGATGAAAATATTTCATAAACTTCAATTTTTGATGAAACTGTTTCATATTTCTGTGTTTTTTACTCATATGAAACTTTTTATTGATGGCATGTTATTGTGTGTGTTCAGAAAGTCTTGTTCTCGTAAGAGGCAAGAAGACAGCTTCACGCTCGCAAGGGCCGGAGAGACAGTATCATTATCGCAAGAGACGAAGACAAATTATACCCGTTCTCTTTGAGACGGTAGACAGATTTATGTGCAGATATGTGTTATATGATACTTGTGCTCGTTGTGTGTGCTCACTAAGCTTTAAGCTTACCCGTGTTGATTTCACTCTTTTTAGGTAGCAGTTTCGGAATCGATAAGGGCAAGGCTCCAGCTTGATTCCAGATGGCTTCCGCTTGAAATTATTATCTTTGATGTTTAGTTTTAAAAACCACCATTTGTTTCAGATGTTAAACTTCGGTTATGGTTTGATACTACAGTAAACTCAAATTTATTAGTCTTTGATTAATTCCACAATTAAAGTTTTTATAATTTAGGTTATATTTTGATGTTCGAAAATGGATATCACAAAGTTGGATTTTAAATTCGTAGTTGTTACAGATAATAAATTAAGGGGGTGCAAATAACACCGTCCATTCCTAAAATGTAGAAACTGTTTGTGCAAAATTTTGCTCTTCTCCAAATTTAAAGAACTCCAAGAATAATTACGATGAGAGAAACCTTTTTTTATTATACTTTCACCAATAAGAAACATTGGTATTACATGTTTATAAGTAAAATACTTTATTATATAAAAAAATATATTTTAATAATATAATTAATGTTGTAATCATCAAAATAAAGAATTTGTTATACATGAATATGCGAGTATCTCCAACGTATTTAAAAAAATGAAGTTTTTGTTTACTATATTACTCTAACTTGTTATCTAAAAGTGAGAAATTTAGAGAACGCCCCTAAAACTCTCTATCTGAAGGAGAGAATTCTCAAAAACTTTCTACTCTAGAGAAAGAAATGTTATTTTAGTATTTTCATCAATAAGATTAACTTATTAGTTTTTATATAGAGTTTTTTTTAATAAAATGCATTGAGATGATAAATTAATAATAGAATATATTAAATAATATAGTTAATGTTGAAATTTATAAAATAAATAATCTGTATGAGCTAAATGGTTTTTTTATAAAGATTTTGACTTTTATTTCTTCATTTTAGAAAAATAATATAAAACCTGTTGAATGTTCTTTAATAATTTTTTTTTTGAAGATTTTGAGTTTAGATGAAAATTTTAAAAAAAATTCTATGGAGATGCTTCTCCAAATTTGGAGAAACACTAAAAAGTGATTACCATGAGAAAAAAACATTTTCTTGATATATTCCCACCGGTAAGAAAAAGTTTGAAATAAAATGTTTATGAGAGATAAATAACATTTTATTAAATGTATGAAATGTTTACTAATATAATTGATAGTGTAATTTCTAGTATGAAGAATTGTTGAAATTGAATATAAATTTTGTTTAAAGATTTTGATTTATTATTATCTAATTTAAAGAAATTTAAATAATATGTTGGATATGCTCGTAGAATATCTCTAACAATTTTTCCATAGTAAATAAAATGAGATTTTAGACATATTTTTGATTCTAATATATTCTTGAAAATGAAAAAAAAAATAAGATTGAAAGTGTAAATTTCTCTAATTTTTAAAAGCTTTCTAAGGATAATTTTGCCTAGAAAAAACCTTTTTTCCTACCAAAATATCCACATTAAAATTAAATTTATAAAATATATTAATAATATAATTATAGTAATATTAAAAATTAAAAAAAGATGAGATTGGGAGTTTGAGTTGATTTGACAAATGAGAAACAAACACAACACAACCGTATTCTAGAGGCCCAACAAACTTTGGGTCCATCTCCCAACTTCTTTACAAAGGAAACAAAAAACAATCAGGGAAAAGAAAGAAAAGTAAAAAATACTCATATTTCTAAAACGTTTTAGGACTCTTTTTGTAAATATGGGAGAAAAGGAAAGGAAATGAAACGAAAGAAAAATAAGTTTAAACCAATTAAAAAACTTACTCAAGTTATTAAAATTACAAAACTATCCAACATTTCATTATAAAAGATATACTTTTAATGGATATACTTACAAAAGTTACATCTTTCCTTTCTTTTCCCTCATGTTTAAAAACACGAAAAAAAAACTTTCTTTTCTTTTCCTTCCTTTTCATTCCCATTTACACAAATTGAAAAATTATTTATTTTCCTTTATTTTCTTCCCATTTATTTTCTTTTATCTTCATTTTCGAGAAACAACTTTAATGAGCTTAATGGGGCTCACTGCTTATTCTGTTTGACTGTAAGTAGTGGCTTAATGATATAGATAGTGATGTATTCAATAATGGGCTGTTTACCAAATTTTTCATTAAGTCCTGTATGGATAAATTTATCTGTCTGGATAAATTGATGTTGTTGTTTACATTTTTACCTGAATCAATGTTCTGAATGACAGAAATGACCAATTTACCCCTAAGATTATGCGCTATTTGATACACCACCGCTTACTTTTTAAGCCAAATGATATTTCAAACACAATAAAAATGGTTTGAACATCAACTAAAATCATAAATTGTTGATATCATCCAAAAATCAAAACATACATTCGTAAAATACTTTAAAAATTCAAATTCAAATAGAATTCTTAAACTTGCTTGTTGGATATTAGCAATTTCACCATACATCCAATTGGGATGTATACATTCATTCTTCTCCACTTCCTTCAACTTCTTCTTCGATGGTGTTGATTTTTTTTGATAAACCACAAATGATGAAGAACTAGTTAAATTTATTTCCTGTAAAGAGGTTTATGCCAATAAGCATCAACAGACACAAAAGACCACAATGTAGAAAAGCAACGGAGTTTTGAAACGAACATGAAAGCATGAATGGTTCTTCTCTTCATGACTTGAGGTTAGTTACTGTATCATTTATACATGACATTTTTCTTTGGAAAATCATCTCCAAATCAATCAAATATTCATAGGGATGATGCTTTTTAATTTAATAAATAGCAAAATGGAATAATAGATGCAACCCGTTTCAGAAAACTCCAAGTTGAAATCAACAGTTTTACATGACAAAAGAGAAATAAAACAATAGAATTGTGGAAAGGGAGCAAGTAACAGAAAATTGGGACAATTTGGTGGTTACTTTGACAGAATATAATCCAATAACCATGGAACAGGTGAAATCGACTAGAAATAAAATCGTGTTTGGAAATCCAACGATCAGTGATATGGAGAAATTGAAAAAGCAAGTGAAATCGATACCTGTGATTACGGTTTGAAGGAAATCGAAAGGTAGCAGCAGGGGTCGTCGAAGACGAGGAATAGGGACGGTCGCCGGAGTGTAGAGTAGGGACGGTCGTCGGAGACGTCAAAGAGGGTGGTAAGAAGCAGCGGTGTATGTGGCTAGGGTTTGAAGGAGAAGCACATGGAGTGATGGAGGAAAGCCTCTGGTTTAAAGGAGTAGTACAGTAGAGCGTTTTTTTTTTCTAAAGGGTATAATGGTCAATATTTTGGCTTAATGGGGACAACGTACCTTACCCACCGTGCCATATCAGCTTTTGCAATCACCTGAAATTCACCTACACTTTCAAAAGTGGTCCCCATTGCAACATTTATTAACTATTTTATATTTTTTATACATACATTTTAATTATTTTTTAGTTAATAACATGATATATTATTTTAATTTTAATTCAATGTTTAATTCAAACAATTAAAATAATCTAGTTATAATATATTTATATATTTTTTTTAAATACCATATATGTACATATATAGAATAATTTTAGCAAATATAGATTAATATTATTAATCTATAAATTTAATTGTTTTATATAAAGTTAGTTTATATAAATACTTAAAATAATTTAGTTTATTAAGTATTAAAAAAAGACAAAAAGGAAAAAAAGAAAAAAAAGATGAGTGGCCACGTAGGATTGCATATTGACTTGCAAATATTGAAAGGAAAAGCTGAGTTGGCTTGCAGACAATTATGCCTTTTGCAATTGCATTAGCCAACCGTGTGTGGATGGCCTAAGTCATTGGTTGTGCGATTAAGTCGTAAGAAAACATGTGCGATGAAGTCTCAAGTAAATATCAAAATATGGCCGAGCCTATAAGCCAAATTAGTTATTAAGCTGATTGTTGGAACAGACGGGACAGGTGAATTCGAAGCTCATTGTGGTCGTTTGAGATCGTGGCGGTCAAGTGTCTATAGGAGTTGTTCTTTCCGGTGCTGGTCGTTCGACGTGTAGTGTGGTACAGGTTCGACAACCTGTTGGGTTCCGGCTGCTACGAGCCCTTAGTTTCGTTTCTATTTCGTTGTGGTTTTGGTAGCAGATCTGTTGTTTTGGTTTTCTTGGGCTTTTGAGGTCAGTGTGTGGCTTCTATCTCATAAGCTGTTACTATGAGCCCTGCATTTTGTTTATTTTTTTTTTATCTTTCTGTTTAGCTTCTTTGGTGTTTTCGCCTTTCGGTTGGTTTGGTTGCTGCTGGTTGCCTTAGTTGTAATTTGGTGTACTTTTGGTTTGGTGGTAATAAAGCTTCTTGTTGTTTCAAAAAAAAGCTCATTAAGCCAAAAGTAAACACACCCTAAGCCTTTAAGGAGGAACTTTATGTAGAAAGTCAAAATTTTCCAAACCTTACACTTCCAATTTAAAAACATGTTTTTTCCATCTATGAAAAAGTTCTCTCCACAAAACCTTCTTGGTCTATACAGACATATTAATCAACATAGACAACTTTATTCAGGATTAAATGGAAAACCAACCAAACATAATAAATATGATATTAAAAACCAAAATGACTCTAACAAGAAACTTACATTTCTTTTAAACATGGAACGAACCAACTCTACCAAGAGAAATTTGGGTCTTTATTGCAATTTCAAAATATACATGGTGACATACAACAATTAATACGGTGATACTTTTCACGTCCTATATTTTTTACATTGCAACGGAAAGAGCGATACGATGACATGTGCCACCGTTGGCACTTAACTAGGTATGCCCATGGTTGAAGGTGCAGATAATTTTCGTTTTTTTATATGCTTAACTATTTGTAATATAATAATAATTTTTTTTTGTGTTTTTTAAACTCTTTATTTACTAATTTTACCTAGAACTCACTTCCCCAACTAATATATACAATTTTATTTTGGAGAAACCTCCAAAATATAAGGTATTTTGGATAAATTAAAAAAAAACATGGTATTCCTATTTTTCATGTTTGGAACATTGAGTCCTATTTTTTGATATTTACACTATTATGGGGAATAAGAAGTCTAAAAAAAGATTTTTTAAGACTAAAATCTAGGTATTTTATATTATTTATATAAAACTCAAATCAATTTATACTTTCTTATACAATTTAGAAAACTTATATATAAGAAATTATATGGTGCACATAGATAGAAAGAAGAGATTTTTTTAGAAGGGTGTCCGGGCCAAAGTCCGGCTAATCCCCGACAATTTTGGAGGCTAAACATGGCCCCACTTAAATGTTTCCAGACATGCGCACGAGAATGCTCGAACTCGGTTAGGACGCTATGAACCTCCCGAGCGATAACCAATCCGTCACAGCACTGGAAGACAAAAAAGAGATTTTTGTAATAAAATTAAAATAATATTTGGCCAAAAAAAAAGAATGAGCACCAAGAGGCTTGAACCCAGGATGTTTTAGTAAGTGAAGAAAAGGTGATAATCATCTAAGCTATACATATTTGCTAATATATTCTATTTATTTAGAAAGTCGCAGGGGCCATGGCCCCCTTTGGTCTTTACTGTGTTCCACCGACATGAGATTTTATGTATCTTGTTATCCCAAGAATTATCAAATAAATTTATTCTCATATCTAATATAGAGCAAAAAATATATGTTTGGATTTTTGCACATGTTGTGAGATAAAACATAAGAAACATCACATCTAAGAGTGTCCAATATGCATGACAATTGAAATAGGACAATCAGAAGGGGTATTTTTATGATTTGGACTGAACACTTGAGAGAAAGAATATATTTCTACAAGAGAAGATTTGAAGGTTTATGAAATGAAAGATCTACATAGATTTTTATTCAACAATGGTAGATAAAAGTTGAATATTTTTAGGCAAAAAAGAACATGATATGAACCATTGGATAAAAGAATGACCTCAAAAATATAAAAAAAGTTAGGATTTTCAAAGATACTATGTGCGGACATTCGAACCTGTCCTTGGCGTACGATCGAAACTCTACATTTGGAAAAGGATAGCGGATGACCGAAACTCTGTTTTCGGAAAAGGATCATTGTTCTGTGGATTTGACAGGGACGCCAAGTTTCTAATCTAGACATTTACATGAAGCTATATTCTACGGATATCTGAAATATTTGTGACACATTTTGATTCAACTTTTTAAACACACATCATTCACACATATTCATTTGTCCAAAACAATAACAAGCTCATTTTATACATTTGCTCAAATAATCATAATTTGTTATATTTGTAATACATTAAGCATGAAAAGTTTTGATTCAAGAACCGAGCCAAATTGAAAAAATATATCAATCAAGTAATTTTTTTTTCTAACAGCAAAAATAAGAGGAAGGAAAGGACTTTACATAAATAAAAGCAAATGACTTTACAAATCAAGCAATTCATACATGATTTGTCATATGACGGAAATTATCAATATTTACTAAAAACATGTACACCTTTGATGATTCGTACAGGTAAAAGTTTATATATAGTATTAGGTTCAAATGAGAAGTGCTAAAAAAATACGAAGTAGAGAAGTGATCT
>LUCG01293897.1:0-14482 GCA_001633085.1 Carthamus tinctorius
ATCCGGTGGGGTAAGGCACACCGACGTCATGGTGGTCCCCCGGTGCTCGCTCGATCGTGAGGCGCGTGACGTTTTGCATCTCGGGCATGTTTAAGAGCCTGGAGCCCCATTTTCCCTCCGGGTCGGTTAACCGGCGGAAATCCCATGTGATGCGCCCCAGGACCATCACGTGATCGGAGCCGTTGGATCTCCGCCAGTACGGTTGCGCCTGGGCCCACTCTATTAACCTCTCGGCATGAAAATCACGTTCTTCAGTCGTACTGTCGGAGAAGAGATATTTTCCGACCGCGAGTCCAGCGTAGAAAGGTATGTAGAACGCCGTAGCGGATCCCGCCTCCATCGTTCTGCATTCATGCTTCAGGATCCGGTTATGGAAGATGATCTCCGACGAGAACTGGTTCGTCCGGTGCCACGCCGGAGCTAAACTCTCCGGTACGATTCCGGCGAGCTCGACGGCCGGCGCTCCGTAACCGCCGTTGGTGGCGACGCCGCACTGCCAGTGCCAGGGGTCTAGATCGTCGCAGGTGCCTACCAAATCGGAGTTAAACATGGTTGGGAGGTCGTAGACGTAGACCTTGCCGTGGTGGCAGTTGTGGTGGTGATCGGCCGGAGATGGCGGTGGTGCCGGCGGCGGCGAGCGAGAACAGAAGATGAAGATTTGGATGAGGAAAAGGGAGATGACGGTGGAGGAAATTATTGGGTGGGAAGTGATCTGAGTGTGGATTATGAGTTGAAGGGGTTTGGATTTCTTGAAGATGAACATGGTGGTGAAAATTTTGAAGATTTTTCGAACAAGAGGCAGCGGGTTTTTATGTTCGTAAATTTACGACCGACGTTTTCTTTTAATGGTCGGTAACAGAGGATATACGGTGGATATATATTATCCCTGTCTATCCTGGTTCGATTAATGGGATGTGTATATGGTGATACCTTAACTATGGGTCGGGTTTTGGGTTGGTTCATGGTTGCCGATGATTGGTTAGGTACCTGTATGGATCCTGAATACCTCGTCAACTTCATGTAGGGACGTGTGCGTGAGTTATCTGTCGTTCAAAAATAAAATTCTTTTTATTGGAAGTGTTATTTTTTATGTATATTATTGGTTGGAATTTTTTAAAAACATAAGTTTTCATTAATTTTGAAATTCGATTTATAATTCAAAGCCTTTGCAGGAAAATCGTAAAACTGAGATTATTTTGTATAGTGTTGGATTGGATGGTTTGAGGTGATTTTGAAAAATCATAACTTGTTAAGCCATTTTAATATTTATAAGCTAAACCAACTCCTTACACATGTGTGTTTTGGTTCATGGTTTGAAGGTATTTTGGGAAAAAATGATTATGTTACTGTTATCTTTCAAACAAAAGAAAAGTGATTGATACTTTTTTTAAAGGAATCAGTGATTGGTATTTAACCATTATTACTATCATCTAAGTTTATAACAGTTAAGTATTAAGATACTTATTATGAATAGAACATTGAACTAATAAGACTATCGAACAACAACGATTTTCAATCTTTTTCGGCTAGATATTCCTTGTGTTCATATCGTCTAGATATGTATGTATTTGTGTTGGTGGGTAAACATTCATAATTAATAGTGTTACTTCTTATAATTTTGTCGGATTGACACTACTCTTATCAACTTATAGATTTATAAATCAATTAAATATTGGGTTAGGTTGAGTTGAGTTGGTAGTCAACCTATTTTTTGATTAGGTTGTGAGAGCTGAATGTTGATGTTTTGGTCCTTTCTTTTAGCAACTGTAACTTTATATACAATTACATTAATATAGCTCGATGATTCAAAAACTATGTTTGATCCAAGGTAATTTATAGAGTGGGGTGAAAATTAAATTGAACTAGGTTCCAGATCCCTTTTAACACTTCTTACTTTTAACTTTTTTTCTCATATGATCCATTTGTTTCTCATGTCAAGCTTATACTAAATTTTCATTTGATAGAAAAAATTACGTAGCATAACATGATATTAATTGTATGGCTCAATTATGAGCGCAATTAACGATTGCTTTTTGAGCTTAAAGTGCAAAATGAGGTCGTAGTCTCACTTTACTGTCCCTTCTTTCCACTTTCCTTCCCCCCAGCTTTTTGCTCACCATAACCTTTTTTCACCTTGTGCATATATACACATTTAATTTGATACATAATTAAAAGAGTATTTAATTAATAATTAAATATCCTAACCACCCTTAGGTATATTGACTATTGAGCATAATGTGGCTCATCTCATGGATAAATTGGAATGGATGTTGGTAAGCATCTTTTACCCGCTAAGCGTTTACTGGCAAGAATATCAGTCTTTGACATGCTCACCCAGTAAGATAAGCGTTTGATAAAAAGACCACCTAACACAAACACAACCACATACATGGTTAGAAAACCACCACCTGCACAAGTCTAACCATATATTCAATTCAACAACTAGAAGAATAAGTTAAGAAGTTGACGATATGAGTTATGAGTTATGAGTTTGATGTTGTAGTCAGTAAGTAGTAGTCTGTACACTAACCAACCATTACAACATACATGCATCCAACAACTACAGTTACAAATTCCTCCTACTCATAAAAAAGATGGAAAACACAAAACAGAGTTTACATTCTGAAATCCAAAACACAAACAGTGTTGTTATTAGTACAAGCTGCAATCTTGTCACCTTCTTTGTTCCAGCACACTTCAAATATGCTTCCGTTACCCGAATACGTTTTGATGATCTTCCCCTCTTTCAACGACCATACGTGCATACATCTATCCAGAGAACCACTTGCTAAATACTCTCCATTTGGACTAAACGACAAAGCATATACCGCATCCCTACAATCATTTCATTTCAATTCAATTCAACTTCTATTTCCTCTTCTATCAGTATACCAATTAATTAGAATGTCAAAGTTAAATGTTACACACCTGTGGCCGTTCAAGCTGCGCACTAGTCTTCCATGCTCTACATCCCACAGCTTTACGGTCGAATCAAATGATGCACTGCAAAACACCCACACACACATAAATTCAAGCTGACTGAGAAAAGCATTTACAAGAAATAAATGGTTAGATAAACATACCTAGCCAACAACAGCTGCTGGTTTGGATTGTTTGTGCCTGGTCCACTTGGACTCCATCTGATTGTGTATATCTCCTGTGAATAACAAATTAAAGTAATTAGTGATTAAAAGGATTGAACGTTAGTAGGTGATGATAATGTGGTAGGCTACCAATCCCAAGAGAAAGAACACTCGTTTTTAAAACTATTAAAACGGAGTAATAAGAAGGAAAAATACAACAACAAAGAATCACCTTGGCATGCTCTCTTAAATCATGAATGTGCTTGTCATGCTTCATACTCCATATCTGAAAGAGTTTGTAATTCCATGCCAAGTCACAATGAGATAATTTTCAACTTATGGGAAGCAAAGACAAAGTGTCTCTCGAATGTGGTAAAATATAGGGGGGGAAACAAACGGTGCAGCTTGGAAATTAGCAAACTAACCTTTGCAGTGATATCATCAGAGCAGGAGGCCAACAATGAACCTGTTGGGTCCCATTTCACACAATTAACTTCACCCTGAAATTAAATAAAGTTCAAACATTAATGACCATTGCAACATTGTAGAATTTTTATAACCCCAACTAGTGCTGTCATGAGAGTGATGTGTATGTATAGAGCCTAAAGAGGAAGATTGCTACTCCATCCGTCCAAATATACTTGTCCACAATGAAAAGGGAGGACAGTTTTAGAAATGGTGCAACTATTATTACAATTTTCTATAAACTAAATGGCAGTTTTACCCTTAATAATATAAGAAGTAACAAATTTCTCCATCTCATAATTAAGGGTAGAACTGGAATTTGGAAGGCAGGCACTTTCGGAAGTGGGCACTTCTTTTGGGACAAACTAAGATAGAAACATGGGCATCTATTTTGGGACAGAGAGTGTACTGCGGAAATCATTTCCACCAAACTAAGCAAGTAAAAAAAGAGAATTTTTTTGGAAGAGTAAAATGGGGGCAAACATGCAAACATTCTTTGAAGAATCTTACAAACCTTATGGCCGGAGAAAAGTTTGATGGGCCGATTTTCTCCAATCTTGCAAACATAAATCATATTATCTGTTGAACTCGAGGCAAATGAGTGATTGTTCCGCCAATCAACATCAAGAGTCGGACCTATCAGATTGAAACAAAGCGTCCAGTTTAGAGGAGGGTAATCATTTGTCAAGTTACACATGCCATTCAACACTACATAAATAAAATAGCACCTGAATGGAATTTGAATTGTTGCTTCCATTCATCCGCCTTTACATCCCACACTACGGCAGTTTCATCAAAGCTTCCAGTAAGAAGGTA
This sequence comes from Carthamus tinctorius, assembly GCA_001633085.1. Lineage (NCBI taxonomy): Eukaryota > Viridiplantae > Streptophyta > Magnoliopsida > Asterales > Asteraceae > Carthamus > Carthamus tinctorius. Next base: position 4,365 of record LUCG01293897.1, read on the forward strand.
ATCACCCTTCTTATTCCATTTAATAGAAAATATGGGTCCCTTGTGTTTGCTTAAAGTACTCTTTAGTTCACCTGGACAGCACAAAGCACCAAAAGGTTAACCTGAAGATTCTAGGAAGATGTGGGAGCTCAAAAACTTAAAGTACAACAACAAAAATCACAATTGGAAAAAGAAAAAGAATAAATGTAACAATTACTTGTATGTATATATATATATGTGTGTGTGTGTGTGTGTGTGTGCATGTGAACATTAAATGTAGCCTTCAGGCTATACTTCACTTCCAATTCTAAAAGGTCTTAAATACACAATTATCCTAACCCCAAGAATTTGGGCTAAATTAAGTGAAACCAGACAAAGATAATCATATTACTGTGAAGGGTTGGGTTTCAGTGAGAAGTGGTTGTCAAACCTTGGATGAGAAATGGATGCATATTAGAATGAGATGCACGTGCACCGGATCAATTCCTTTCTAAAGCGGAATTCATGGGAGGGCATGAGATTAAAGAGATCGAGGGTTCAGATTCACTTCCACTGTTACCTCAACTTCTCACATGATCCTTTGCCTTATTGTGAAAGACTTTTAAGTTTTATAGAAGATTAAAGGGTAGGGTTAAGAAGTCTATCCCATCAAATATATTGTAACATCAAGAAGATAAAATCACTTGCTTTAGGTAAAGGAGGTGCAGATAATGAAGCCTCCAAAAGCACAAAAGTTGCTTACGTGAAATGCAATTGAGTGGCATATGAAAGGCAAGATAAAGACAACATAATATGCACAAAAGTTGAGCAGTGAAAGGCAATTGAGTGGCATATGAAAGGCAAGATAAAGACAACATAACTGCAAGAGAAGTTTTTATTAGATATGCTATAACTCACCGTTTGAATTCCATATTCTTGCTTGTCCATCATACGAACCGGTGGCAAGGAGCGTTCCCTCCGACTGCACATAGAGCAAAAAGAATATTATATTCAGGGGTCATTAATCAAATTTAGCATGAACATTTATATAGAATATTCTCAAGAAGAGGGCAAAAATGCTTTTGGTGGACAACAGAAATGGTGGATAGGCTGAGTGATGATTTGAAGTTTTTGAATTTCATTATTTTTCTCAGTTATGTTTATTCTTTTGCTTCCACCTTTGGCTCGGCAAATCATTTTTTAGCTCTGCAGCATGAAGCCACACACATTAAAGACAAAAGTGCATAACTGCAGGCAATTTGATTAATCAAAACTCCAAACAGTAACTACTCTGACGAAAGTGAAACAGTAGCAGAAGAAGCAATGGCACTCACATTCCAATCAAGTGTTGTGACATCTTTTCCTTTGTCGTTTGCTTTACCTTTAACATGCTTCAGTACAAGCACGTTGGCAGGCCCATTCTGCAAACTAGATCTATTAGTTCTATCTGCAATGTTCCAAATCCTAGCGGTAGAATCTCCAGATCTGAAGTTCAACACAAACATATATGGATTAAGCAAAAAGCAAATAGAACATGAAGATGATAAACTGAATCAGACATAAAAGAAAAGAGGAAAGATGATTGTTCTTTTAACAATACAAGATCCAATGGAACTTCGATATGATATCAAGATCATGTTTCCTTGTTCATCAACTGACACCAATTCCCAGTCTACGACATTACCCTATTGCTCTTGCAAGAGATCCAAGAAACCACCTCAGGAGGGAAGAGGGGAAATAACACAAAAAATACAGATTCAATGCTTTTAAAAAAGTGATACGGTAGACTTGTTGACATTCATATAAAATTATCTACCTTAATTCCTCATAAGAGGACATAAAAAAATTGAAAAGCTTTATCTACTCTGCATGTAAAAAAAATTGGTAGACACATAAGAGGACTGTTGACCTTATTGGAATTTTTTATTCAGGTATAAGAAAGTTCTTTACACCAATCAAGGAAGATAAATCAATGGCTTATAGGATATTTTCTGCACTGGAGATCCATAAAATACTAAGAACGTAGTAATAACGAATGGATGACGTAATTTAACACAGCTCAGGTATTCTTCTGAATATCAAAGCACCATGTAACCTTCCATAATCATTATACCATTGATATTATAGGTTGTTTCAGTTGAACCCAGGCAGAATAAGATTATCAAAGGCTGTGCATAATGATGCTTATAAAAAAGAACTCAGTTTATTAAATAAAAAACATACCCGGATGCAAGAAGTGAACCTGCTGGACTCCAAGCACAAGCACAAACCTAAAGGGAGATAGAAAATAGGCATGTTACTGCTCAAGTTAGTAAATGCATTAGGAGTTTGTGATCAACACTCAATAAATTATAACTATGTGGTAAATGTTCAAACCTCAGAAGTATGTCCTTCCAAGATCATCACATCTGAACTAGGAATCCCAGAAGCTTGAGGTGTTACAGAAATAGAAATATCCATTGGTTCAGGTCCTACAACATATCCCTGATAGATTAGATATTCCAAACATACCATTAATATAGGCTATAAAGCCAATTATACAGGGCTGAAATCCAGCTTGGGATGCATTTATCTCTAATTAGGTGTGTGGAAGTGTATAAGACGTTATATGCATAGTTTAGTTGTGAAGAAATTCAAGTATTCCCATCATTCGTATAGTATGTCCTTATAACCAAGCTTCTTCTATACTATTATTTATGCCAATTGGTTATCCATTCCCTTTGATTGTCCGCTAGAATACGAATATTCACTTATAATGAATCTAACATGATCCAAATGTCCAATTATGGTTGAGATTTCTATTTTTCGTGTGCATGCACCCAACAGTCTGCACAACTGTCTCCCTCTCCCTCTCTCTTGTTGCAGGGTTTGGGTTTCATCAAATCTTTGAAAATGAGAGTCCAGATGCCAAAAAGAATTATCATAATGTACTACGCAATTACGTATATGTGTGTGCGCATGCGTGAGTGTTGAAGCAAATCGTTGTGGTTCAAACATAGCAAACCTTATTCCCAGCCAAATTTCAATATAACAAACTCATACAAAACTATAGTCAGTCTAAAATGTAAATAGTGTGTAAAACTAGGAGAAACAGGATTCATGATTAGTAAGTTAAAACATGCGTAGACACAAACACACAGAGATGCACACATTTAAGCTGATACGGATCATGCTATTGTGGTCAACATAATAAAAGGAGAAACAAGCATTGATAGTATTACCAGCAAGATTAGGAAGAAAATAACTAATATATAAATAATGAAAAAGATGAAGATGACGGAAACGCACAGTGAATATCCAATTGCCGTGGAAAGAAGTATCGTCGAACTGTGTTTGTATCATTTTTGGTTCATGTCTCTCTTCCTATCCCAGTCCAAGGCTCGAATCACAATTGAAACCCTAATTATTAAACGGGTAAGAGTTAATTTAAATTATTCTTTTACTTTCTTAGGTGGGAAATATACGACTTACACCACCATGGTGCCCAAAAGAAGCCCTAAGTCAACTAAACAACTTCCTTGTATTCACAGATTGAATGGGCTATATGCCAATACGACCAAAAAGGCAAAACCTTTCACAGAGCTATGGAAGGGGGCAGAGGGAAGCTTTATGCAAAGAATTCCGGTGATATTCAAGGGCAAAAAGAAGTAAATTAATGAAATGTAAGTGAAAATATCCTGCCAAATATGACTTCTAAGTGTTATCTGATTCCAACTTTTTAAGAATATTTCTTTTTACTCGTGGAGAAAATTATAACAACTACATTTATGATTTAACTCAACAAGAAGAGCCCATTTTCTACACTGATGCTGCAACTCTTTTTCGGACAAAAGATTCTAAATGTTTGCCATGTTTCCATCCATGAATAAATTCATAAATGGGATTCCTTAATCGGATCATGGATCGACACATGTCAAATATGAACACTCACAGTATATTAGAAATGTTCTGCAAAATTACAATATAACCATTCTGTGGATATTAAACTAAAAGCATGCATGTCACATTTGGAATTTGATCTGATACTATACTTTGATTCTAAAATATAAGTGGACTGTGGATGGATGGAATATTTCCAAATAGAACAAACATGTATTTTGTATACTTATACTATGTTCAAACATAAAGAGGAAATTAAAGAAACATACCTCCAAATGTCCCATTTTCTTCAAGTTTGATATTAACGTTGTCTTGTTGATCTACAAGAATTTCTCTATCAGCAAGATCCTCATGTTTCCTTTCTCTTTGCTTATCCTTATCAACTCTCTCTTTCTCCTTCTCACTTTCTTTCTCCATACTTTGTTTGTCCCTCTCTATTGCTAGCGCGGTTTGTTTTTCTTGTTCCTTGGCAAGCTCCTCCACAGCCTTCTGTTGATTTTTCTTTTTCTCTTTTACAATTTGTCTTAGTTGGTAGACATCCTTAGTGAGGAGATCTAGTGGTTGTAGGAAGGAGAAATCTTCGTCTACATCAGCATCATTCTGGCAATCTTGAAAAAACATGATCAGCATTGTAATGGATGAAAACAAAACACAGCGGAACTTTTGAAGGAGTTAGCATACTAACATTGTTCAAATTTGCTTCCATCTCAAGATATTGAAGTCCTTTCTGTACAAGAGTGACAAGGGCTCCAGGTGGAACCATATTTCCATCAATAGTGCTCTTGTTGATACCTGCCTCATATCCTAAATTAAAAGCTGAATGTATGAAACCTGAGAGTAAGATGAGAAACATATCATAAGTCCATGAGTTTTTGCAACACACAGCCTAAAACAGTTTGCTCCACTACAGTAGGTACAAATGAGAGCCCAAACCATAAATGTCGGTTATCGGTGAATTTACTAAAAGTCAAAGAGAGATTTAAGAGCATCGTCAATTGAAGTGCAACTGTGCCAGGAATAAAACAATAAACAGCATGTAAATGATGGGATCACTAATATGCCCTTGATCCAGAAAGATCATGATTACACCTCTCAACAAATAAGAGGGACCTGTAAGATCCGATTTACCGAGCATGTTCCTCAAATGCTTTTACACTCCACTTCAGAATGCATAATGACTTCCATATAAAGCTACTTTCTGATTGCCAGGAGAGACAATTAAGAATAAATACCACCAACAATATGGGACATTTGCAAAAGAAAAAATGAAGCAGCTACCTACTTATCCAATTCTTTGTTACTCACACATCTCAGAGAGCTAAAACAACAGACTTCATACAAATCAACTCAAATTATGTCTTCAGTTCATTTTCTGGTTCATTTTTCTTTTTAATCTTCTGAATTCAAGTATTCATCCATATGGATTTGCACTCACAAGAATCAGATTCAGTTGACAGCATCTGTCCAACCCAAATAATCCTTGTGGCACAAGTCCTTATGTGTCACAAATTAGGTTGCTATCCCCATGCTAATCACATTTGTCTATCTCCTAATCCTACAAGCCACCCGGCCTTTATTTAGTTGAGAACAACACGATAAACACAGGCAAGTCTCTCAATTTCGCTCTTTCTCATGCAAGAACATCTTATTCTTCCTTCCTCATAAGTCGACCACCCTTTCATCATTCCTTAACTTCGACCTAGCTCCTCATGAACATCCTCATTGCATTTTCTGTGACTTTTTATCCACGTTTTGGATGGGAATGGAATCATAGATTCTTCCATTTTGGCATATCATGTAAGCTTCCCTTCAAATTAAGTATACATTCCTAAGTATCACTAAATGCTATGAAACCCATATCGTGCCAGAACAAAAAATTAAGCATCTGATCCTACATTCTGAGCAGCAGAAAGTTGAGACCTGTCATATTTCATTAAACGGCATACAGGTCCTAGGGCCTTAGAAGTGAATAGCAAACCTCCAGGATCTAATGCTAAATCTTTTGGTTTACTTACCTACTTACCCGTGTTAGTCTCAGCCTCCCTGTAACTTCATTAATACCCTTGGCATGGTACATATCTCCACTTCGATCTTAGAGGTGAACAAAACGTCTTAAGCTGCGTTCTTTAATTTCTTGGCATCAACTTAACCTTCTCCCATAAATATTAATCTCTAATACTGGACATCAAGGGGTTACCACACATACAGGTTTCTGCTATGCACTGTTGTATCCTAGTGGGCTAGCATTCTGATAGACAAACTCAATAATCTCATAGTTCCCCTGTACACCACTTGGTACAATGATTATTTATTCAGATCAATCTGGACAAAATGTTAAAATACTTCAGCGGTAAAAAAAAAACTCGAGAACAGGGCGTATATGTTCTATCCCCAATCACCCATACTAAAAGAACCCAAGTTTACAAAGCTGATTGTGAATTGAAGCGATAGGGTGTCAATTAAGGCTTCCTCGACCAACTACTTACAAACCCTAAAAATCCTTTTCGCATAAAAAAAAAACCCTCCCCTCGCTTAAAACACTGCATTAACAAAAAATCCTGAGAGGAAATCAAACACACAAACTCCGAGATCCATAAATCCAGGGTACGAGAACTCGAATCAACCGAATCGTCAATATTAAAAGAAAACATCAATTTCAGAATGCAAACAATCAACAAACAGTAAGACACATGCATGAATGAAGAAAATTGTAGTTTGCCTGTGTAAAATTGATACATATATGTATACAAATCATGTACCAAATTACCTGATTCCTGAAGGTAACGGAAGACGATGTAATTCAATTCGACGGAAGTGATGGATGTCATGATTAATCGGGGGAAATTTGGTACGAATGCAGATTGACGATGAAAGAAGGAGAGAGTTTTGCTGAATAGTAGCCGGAGTTTCAAAGAAGTTAATGGAAGAAAAGAAGTTTTATCTGTTGGTCGTCGTCTTCTTCTTCTTCTATGAACCTCGCCGGAAAAAGTGGGCGCCTTCAGAGTGACATCGATTACCTCTTTATTTATTTGTCCTTTGCAAAAATACCGGCGAAACCCCGTGATGGCATAATTAATTCACGCTTTTATTGCTGTTTGAGTCCATGTACTTTTGGATTGTTTACATACACACCCTTCGAGTATGGAAAATGGACAAAAATGTTTTCTTATTTTTCTTTATTCTTTCAATCACATTTTTATATTGTCACATCATCGTAATCACATTAATTATATATATTTCTTCTTGGGTTCTTTCTTAATTCCTTAAGTTATCTTGTTATAAGCAAAATTAGATGAGGTGGGACGTGACGGCAAGGTTAAGCTTCAAGCCTTAAAAGTCATATTAAAGTTATGATGTTTTTCAAGGTGAGAGACCTATGAGGCTATGACAGCAACTGTGTATATAGTATTAGAGCATCTCCAACAAATTCTCCAAAAGTTTTATAAATTAAAGAACCAAAAGTCAGATTCTCTTAAATAATTTATATTTAACTTCAACTGATTCTCTATTTTAGAGATTTCATCATCAATTATATTGTTTAAATGTTCATTAATGTTATGATCCTGACATTTTTTTAAAAAATATTGTGTAAATGATATTAATTTAAATCTCATTGGTGGAATAAATAAATAAAAAATTATTTCTCTCTTTTCCTAGCAAAGATGTAGATAATTCTATATATGTGGAGTTTTTCCCTTGATTCTCTATTTTGGATAATGGGATATGGATGTTGTTGGAGCATTTTAGAGAATAAAAAATGGGTTTTTTCTATCTTATAGAAGCTGTTGGAGATGCTTTTATATTATATAAAATTGTATGTTTTGTATTATTACTCAATGAGTCAATTACAGTAAACAATTTAAATGAGATAAATCTCAATTCTAATATTTCATTTTATTGTTGTCTATATCAATGTTATAATATGATTTTATGTGGTTTTAGGAGATGGATCGTGTTTTTATTTTTGAACTAGATATAAGTTTGAAGATATCATCAAATTTTGAGAAAAATGTATGGATATTAGTATTACATTAAGTCATTAACTATTTAAAAGTTTTCATATTTTTTTTTTGTGTAATTTTCAAAATTTTATATAATGTAATTTAAGTTTAATAACATAGGAATTTATTTTTGGGTTATTAATATATATTTTACAAAAATAAGTCTAAGTGGTCATTTACCAAACGCTTACCAAGTAAGTGTTTATTGGCAAAAGTGAGCACTATTGGTTACTAACCGGGTAAGCTTTTAGTCCACAAAAACGGCACCCTATGCACTAAAATTACCGCGGTAAACGCTAGCCGTGCTACAAGATGACAATCATCACTTGTAAGACTCTTGGTCTTCGTCTTAGCTCTTATAGGGTAAGATTATTGGTCCCTGCATATGCATTCGGTAAGGGAAAAATGAGTTGGTAAATGTTTGGTAAAGGGCCCATAAGTATTTTGTTATAACTCAATGATATTCTAATTATTTTATATACTTTTACATCTAAATTGAGATGTTTTCGTATGTTTGATCTGTTTACAGTTAGTCGAACCAATTCAAATCTAAAATTTTAATAAGTTGTATTTATACACAATCTATTTGTAACATTGAATGTTTAAGTAATATACATCAATAAACACTAATTTACGCATAAAAAGGTTTTTAAAGATTTTTTTTATCAAATGTTCTATTTACTTAGTTATAATTTATAAATACAAAAAACCTTTGTCTTCTAGAACTCATAAGAAATTGTTTAAGTCATTAACATCAACATAATAGGAATATGAAAATTAAAGTATTTGAAGTTCTTAAAAAATAAGAATGTAAATGGTTGTCTCCAGACTTCTATCATTTTCTACAAATTCAATGTCGGCATCATAGCATCATTGGTCATTATAAGTGTTTGTTTTTGGAAGTATTTGCTTATTTTTGTCGACTATATCCATCTTCAATATAGGGAAGTTCAACAACTGAGTGATTGTGTCTTATATATATGGCTATAATCCTTAAGATAAATATGCAAAGAAATATAGGAAAGTTCAACGTGATTGTGTCTCATTAGCTATAATCCTTAAGATAAATATGTAAACATCGCATAATGATGGTGTAAGTTGCATCCTAAGCTTACAAAGCACAATGCAACTAAAAGAAGAAAACATACTATGAAATATAGTGCTACCTTGAGTGAGATATTAAACTTTCATTAAAAAATAAAAAAGGATAAAAGAACATTAGAACAAATGCGATTTAACACATCACTAGTCCGACGTATTTAATCGGCCCTTTTACCCATCTTTGGGGCGCTTGGTTGGTGATTATTAACTTGGGCCATAAATTTTCATTTGTTTCGTGGATCACAATTCTATTAATATATTCATATGGGCTAACATTTACCCTATATATGTGGATACTATAACACATCTCTTTTGACTGTTATTATAGGTATAGGGGGTTTCCTTAACAACACCCTATAATTTTTGTTTACCTATAAGCCTTCTAACAGATTTCCTAAAATATTCTATAATAGATAATCAAAAATTAAAATGTTCAAAATAAAATACATTAAGCTTTAACATCTTGAAAATCACAACACTAATTATATTATTAAAATATTTAATACATATAATAAAATATTATTTATTTATTTCTATTAAACATTTAATTTTGGTTTGGTTCTTATTTGTGAAAATACTAAAATAATGTTTTTCATCTTAGAGAAATCAAAAATATTAGAGAATTTTGTCATCTCTCTTGTATTTTCTTCATTTAAGAGAGATTCAGAAAAAGCTTGTAAAAAACCGTCCAAAATCTCAATTTTCATATTTTGGTTGGAGAACATGTTATAAATACGCATTGAAAACAAATTCATTTAATTTCCATAAATAATAAATTTAATTGTTTTTTAAATAGACTAAATCTTCACCATAATTAAAATTTCCATCAAATTAAAAAAAGCAAGCATTTAAATTTTTCGGTAGTTATAGAAAATTTGTTAAACATTATTCATTAAAAGATTAAACTTGATAGTTTTTTTTTAATTACCACCTTTATGGTCTAGAAATTATGATCTTGTTCTTAGGCCATCCACAGTGGACTCGACAGCACCGCGGCATGGCCTCGGTACCGAACCGGTACCCTCGGCAACACCGCCGAGGGTGACCAGCACGGTAGCCGGTATGGCGTGCCGGTGCCGATACTCACCACGCTAGCTTATTTTTTTATTTTTTTTTCCAATTGGTACCATAGAGGATGAATTGGTAGGGAATTGGTAAGGTATTGATAAGCTGATGTGA